>JAAGNO010017526.1:0-12769 GCA_033439905.1 Ceryle rudis
GAGACTTTCAAAACCTGCCTGGATTTCTTCCTGTGTGGCCTGCCCTGGGTGATCCTCCTCTGGTAGGGGGCTTGGACTTGATGTTCTCCAGAGATCCTTTCCAACCCCTACCATTCTATGATTCTATGATGAGTCTATGTGCTTCTCAGATGTGTTTCAAATGTTCTCTATGTTAAAAACTGACTCTAACTATCTGGGAGCATCCTAGCTAACTTATCTCATGCTTCTCAGTTTTTCTGTCATTTTCAGTATCCTTTAACAGGTCCATTCTGATGCATAATTTACTTTGCTCTGCCACTTCTTAGGATGATTCTGTGAATATTAAGAAGTCGCCTTCGAGTTTGTTCTATAAATAACAAGGCAGTCTTAACCAGCATCTTGCATGGTCTCTGTGGCAACATTTTGGGACTATTTTTAGGCCTACAGTCATGAAAGTTGGTGTGTAGCATTCATCATTGCTTTGCTCTGCGAGGTTCTCTTACCCAGTAAGATTTTAAGTTCTGCAACCTCTCCAACAAGCACTCTGGTACTTGATATTCCTTACAGTTCCAGGCTTTTTTTCTTGTGTCAAATGTAAATGTTCCTTGCTAGGATATAAGCAGTGACCTTTCTCACAAGTCACATGCAGTAAGATCTATTTCCTTCCAGTCTGTAGATTTTTTTTTCCTTATTGTGTCTGTGTCAATCTTTTCTTCCCTTAAATACAATATTTATTCTATTGTCTCAAAAAATTGACATCTATTACCTAATACAAGAAATGGAGGCTATCTAGTACTGAGTCAAGAAGAGGTTTTTTCTTTAAGCTTTACTTATGTTTATGTACTATTATAAAATGCTTGCCTTTTGTGCAATAGTAGAATGCTGTTCAACTTATGCTCCCATGAAACCCACAGACCTATTATTAAAATACTGCTGAAAAATAATAATAATAATAAAAAAATCCCACCCTATGTGTGTGTAACAATATATTTTACCCAAGTTCAGATATTTGCTCTTGTTCTTCAGGATTTTCACTCTCTTCCCATTGTTAGGGTTATTTTGGACTCTGCTTCTAACAGACTGTTGTTACTGTGACTTTCATCAGGCTGTCATGTAGGCTCCTGTTCCAGCAGTTAAGCCATTGAAATTGCTATGGAATAGCAGTGGACTCACAATAACTCTCCTGGCTTCCACTTCCAACTTCTTACAGTAAGCCTTCTTTGCTCTGGGTATTTTGGAGAGGAGAAACACGTATTTTCCAATAAATAATTTATAAATAATACAGATTTTTCAAGAATCCATATTGTTGCTCTTTCTGGTCACCTGTTGTCCATAAGAGGGCAATATATGGCAAGAAGAACAGAACTGTGTTGACCTGCACAAAAAGCATTGTCAGAACCCCAAGTTTAGGTTTATCTTTGCTTTTTCCATTGCAGTGTCTCTGGTTTTATTCACCTAAGAAGGAAGTTGAAGGATCCCAACCCTATGGTGTTATTGTTTTCAAAAACAGTATTACATCTGATGGCTGTTGAGATGCTTATTTAATTTTGTGCAAGCATGGCCTTCAATTAGGATAGCTATGCTGTATTTACCTTCTGCTTTCCTGTAAAGGGAAAAAAATATTTGTAAGGAAATAAGGCAAGATTTTATTTCTTTCTGGTATGCCATATCAAGAACTAGTACAAAATTATTTTTTCAGCAGGAGTTACACAATATTAGAGAAAGAAGTTTATCAGGAATGAATTCAGTTACAGGAAGAATATCCTCTCAGTAGTGTTGAAAAGGAAATCTTCATTGGCTCACTGGCAGTTCATCCACCTTAATGCTCTCATAGCAATGCTCTGTATAGAACCTGGAGAAGAAAAGACAATTTTACAGCTCATATGTGACTTTGTTGTTCCTGGACCAGCCTGATCCTTCATATAAAATAAAGAAGCCTTGTGATCAAGTGCCTTCAATACCCAGAAGTTCAGATTAGCCAAAATATGTCGTTCCAACCATATTCTGTTTCCTTTACATGTGCTGCGGTGTTGAAGCAGGACACAGCAGTGCATTGGCAATCACACTGAAATGAAAATCAGAGCTTCCCAACCCCCTTGCTTTCTAGCACTCCTCACGGAGGTGGGAGGCTGGGTGCAGCTGGCTAAGGATTCCGAGATAAAGACCCAATAACAATGGAGTTGTTATTAAGCAGGCATTCTTTATTGCAGCGCTGGGGCAGCACTGGGGATTCTCCTCTGTAAGTGCTCCAACAAATTAGCAAAACACACCATCTAATAGACACGAAAACCACACTTATTCATCAAAATACCTGGAAAGGGTAATCTTATGCTAATGAGTTCCTGGAATTCATTTACATAGCCTGAGCATGTATAATAAAATTAGGGTTAAGGTCTTTTCCCCTCCGGTGGTCGTTCATAGTCTTCCTCATACTGTTCATTAGTTGAACTCTGTGCTTCCTTTGTCCATATATAGTAATGGGGTTAGTTCACCCATCCTTTGGCCCTGGAATGCTCCAAGAAGCTTAGTTTAAACTAGTTTTCAGGTGCTTATCTTAACACCGGTGTTCTCTTTTGTGCTTATCTTGACATCTTGCAACCCTGTTACCAGGGTTGCTCTGGCTTAATGAACCATCTCATCTCAAGGCCTGTCTCATCCCTGCCAGGCAAGAAGTCACAGGTTTCAAAACATCTTATTATCAACTCTACCCAACTGATGATTAAACTATGCAAGTAAGGCTAAGAAAAGAATACAAGTAAGGTTAATAAGATCTAACATTTCTGTGTATCAACCAGGGAACCACCAGGGATATCAATCCTTTCAGCACTCTTCCATACATGGCACCCAGGGCATCTGCCTCTGGTAGATATGGCTTGTCATATTTTTGTGGTGCAGAAGTGGTAATGAGGTTCTCTGCATGTGTGTGTGTGTGTGTGTGTGTCACAATGGTGTGCACTTGCACAATGAGTTTATATCAGTACCTGTCAGATGAGAGCAGTGATCATTCCCTGTCCTTAAAATCATGTAGAATGTGATATGTAAAAGAAGACACCATGACATAGTTCAAGAAAGAAAATCAAGCAGAGGTGAGCTAGGCAATCTCACCCTCTTTTCTGTTAGACACAGACTGAAAGATCTGAGGAATAAGTCAGTATACAGATGCACTTAGCTAAGGACAGTGGTTGTGAACTGGAAGCCAGGAATTGCACCTGTTTAGTAGGTCTTTAACAGGTTTTGTTTGGTTCCAGCTGCTGTTATCTGAAAGTCCACTCCGAGGAAATTGTACTATTTAAGTATTTTGGTGTTATGGTAATGTTTTTGAATGCATGCCAGGAACAGCAGCAAAAAATACCTTCACTATGCTAATGATTAAAGTCGTTAGCTTCTGCAGAAGCCAGCCTCTCAATATCATTAAAATATCAGGCAGCCTGAGTCAGTCCTGATCAGCTCTTTGGGAAAACATTCAGTCCTTTGCCAAAAATTAGCATAAGAGAGGAATAACCTCACAATTACTCTGACATTCCTCGGGGCTAGGGATCTTGGTGTGGTGTGCAGCACAAAGTCCTTGGTCTTGGGAGGGGGCATCCAGCATTCTCCTCTTTTCTGCCCTAATGCTGGAGGTGTATAAAAAGATAGTTTGGCCTCCGTGATGTTATTCTTTCCCCTCTGCACAGCTTAAAGCTCTCTTTCTTTTGTGCCTGTCTTCCTTTCTAGGCAGCAGAAGCCACCACCAGTGGAGCTCTCATTTATCTCTCCATTTGACTTTTCTCTTATGCCACTTGTCATTAAGTCCCTCACAAAATCCAGATTGGGTTCTCTGCTTACAGAGGTTGAGCCCTTGGGAAGAGATGGTGGATTCATGTTTGTACAGCCTAGCCCAAACCTCTAGCATGAGTAAAACATGATGCAGGTAGTTGCTGCTTTGTAGTTGGCTTCACATATGGCTACACGTGTCCCTGCCTCCCACCAGGTTCTGTGACAGTGAGCCTCAGTAGACATCTATGCAGAGTTTGTGAACTGCACCATCACGTTACCTCTGCTATGGCTGCAGCAAACCAAAGCAGAATGAGCACTATAGGACTCATGTCTAAAGGTGTATTCTTAAACTTCAAATGTATATGGTCTCCCTAACTGGCCATACAACTTGTCACTTCAACATACTCCCTGACTTTTAATAACAAATGTGTCTTTAAAATTAGATCTAACAAGAAGGCTAAGAAAACAGAAGAGGGAGATAAAGTGATTTAAAATACTAAAACTGAGACATTTTTCTCTTATGAATTTGATATGCACAACAGATGGTCCTCAAAACAAAATGAAGCAAAATGAAACAAAACAAAGCAAAAGCAAAGAAAAACAAACAAAACCCCCAAACAAACAAACAAACAAACAAAACCCCAAACAGCAACAACAACAAGTTCAGTCACAAGAAAGGAACCTAGAAAGAATCTATATCCTGCTCTCACTGCACCGGGATCACCAGCAGCTAAAAGGTAAATGCACTTCATATTTCTATTGAACAGAACTGTCCATCCCTTAATGGTTTGCTCTGCAGAGAAAATAGCTCTGTGTTTGTTTTTGGTTTTGTTTTGGGTTTATTGGTTTGTTCATTTGTTTTATTTAGAGTTCTTTCTTTTCACTTTAGCTGTCCCTCTTACAATACATTTTCATTAATAATCTATTTATGCAAGAAATAGACAATTTCTTTGTAATGGTGTTTGCAGTGGTATCGTTCCTTGTAAAGTAATGTAAAAGCAAAGGCAAACAGGAAGAACTCTTACTTTCTTGACACTGAAATATATTCTATTTCCAGACCCCCAGACATTTGCTTAGCAGGTCAGTGCAGCTCTGAACAGCTGAATCGTTCTCCAGAGATTGCTCCGTGAATCTTTGTTGCTGCTAACTAAAACCTTAGCTTAGTAAAAATTATTAAAAACAGTTTCACCTCTAAGACCATTGTCTGCTTAAAAGAAATGAGTATTTCTCTCTCCTCCCCTCTAATGATGCACAAGTGGTAACTGAAGGACCACTAATTCCTTCAACTCTCAGCCAGTCTTTTCCTGAAGTCAGTTTATTACCTGCCTTTGTGGACACCACAAAATCTGTTCCACGACCCAAAGCATCTTGTCATCTTTTTCTTCTGTATTCATAGCACTTTTAAGCTGCTTTCCTGGGAATCATTTTGAAAGCAGAAGCCAAGAAAGTACTTCTCCTGTGGTATTTCAAGTAATTGGGTCATTAGCAAATTATGCTGACTTGATCTCTCACTATTCTTCTATGGCAGTCCTGTGACAGTGTATTTACAAGGAGGGTTGCTTCTAGAACTCACTTAATGGTTACCAGATGTCATAGGGAGAATATTTTGAGGTATTTCCTTGTAAATAAGGTTTTGGACCCTTCATCTCACAAATCAAAGGATGTGTCCTCAAAGCAAATTTCCATTCCAGCTTTAGTATTATGTTGTGTACCCTCCCTTCAGTTTGTTTCATTTGGCAGTACTGTAATTACAGGCCAGCCATGTACATGTGTTCAACTGAGGCAAAGCACAGAGAATGAAGCACAGGCATCTTGTTGAATTTTCAAGAAGTGTTTTTCATGGATGATCATCCTGCTGTGTAAACCTGAAAACTCAGGAAAATTACAAAGCTCTGCTTTTTCTGTTTGCTTCTGAGCCACTGATCACAGCCATTTTAAGGGGGAACAAAACAGAACATGTTCATTTCATTCACATTACAAATAAGGGAAAGACCTTACAGTTTCAACTAGAGGGGCATTGGTCAAATTCAGCTGCAACCATTACCGCAACAGCCATTCAAGGGAGCGCTCTGTCTCCTCTACAGAATCAGTCCTCTGGTCACTGATATCCCCTTTATGCCACTGTAATACCTCGACTTTAATACACTAACTCCTGGTTTACCACCCTGTCAACAGTAGACAGGATAATTTCCACATGTTCACTCATTCAATGTAGTGGGAACAGCAGGCAGCACAATAAAATTAATCTATGAAAAAGAATTAGGAAACATCCTATTAACAAGAGCATTTCCCCAGAGGCAGAGCAATCTGGCTTTGCTGAAGAATAGCTTCTGCATGTTTTAAGATTTTCATCCTTTAGCTGCTGCAGGTACATGTCTGAAAAGGACCTTTGTGCTGGAAATGAAGTATTCAGAAACTGTGCTTCAAAACATTATCACAAGAAGTTTCTGCATACTAGAAAAGTTCCCACCCTGTATACGTACTTGTTGCTGTTAACCGCTTTGTGATACTTCTGCATGAGGAAAGACCATTTTTGTAATTAAAGCTGAATAAAAATAACACTTGAATGTGAAAGATATTTGCTGCTTTTTAGAACATTTCGATTTCTGGAAACAGACCACCTGCTGCGTAGGACCCTTAAGTCTCCTATCTAATAATCTTCTCTCCACTTGGACTAATTTTAGCTATTGCCACTTGAAACTTCTAATAGTTTCAGCCACCTACTGCCTTAACGGAACTTTTCCAGCCCCTCTCTAGCACTCTGCCTGCTCATATATCTGAGAATTATAAATAGCTTTATTTGGAAAATGGTCACTGGAGATGGAGGTGGAGAGGCAGGAATCATCTAAGAGTAAATAGATTGTTAATTCCCTTCTGAGCACTGAGCTGCTGATTCAATCAGTTCCCACACAGCCCGGGCTGAGTCAGCCCAGAGGGTGTTGAATAGTCAAGAGTAAAGATAATTCAGAGGATAATGGTTCTGAAAAGACCAAAACAGAACAGTGATTCATAAGGAAGGACTAAAAGAAGAAAAACACATGCTGGGGGGAGGTGGGGGGAATCAAAATGGAAATAAAAATAGACAAGCAACCCCTGTGCTGCTACCTCTGTGTGGGAAACAAAGGTGTTCAGGGAGCTTAGAGAGGAAACAGAGGTGAATGAAAGGAAAGGAGTGGATGTGAGAAGACAAAAGACATTAAACTCCAAAAATAGTACCAGAGTGAAATTTTTAGGAGAAATGGGAAAGAAAAGGGGTGTAGGCAGAAAATGGGCTCAGAATAAGGACACACTTCCAGGTGTGTCTCAGCCTAGACACTGACTTCCCATCCATGTAAGCATGCACATAAAAGTTTGCATCTATAAATGTCACACCATATATATGCACGGGGAGGAAATAGCTGAAGTGGGGCTCTACAGTCAAGGACATTTGATCTTTTAGGGATCAAACAGCATGAGATAGAAGGGAAAACAACAACAACAAAAACATTTGTATGAGACATGGGCACTTGAGAGATACTTGAGCATATTGTGAAGTACATTCACCCAGATTAAAGCTTGGTTTATCCCTTTGAGTTTGTAGCAAATTTAGTGAAGAGGGTGAAGCTCCTAACCTCGATGTTCTGAAACAACCTGGGGGCCATTTCTGCAACCTTTGGTTGCTCTACCTCGTGTCTTGTGCAGGAGCCTTTCCTACTTGCATTTGTTCATATGAAAGTCAAGTAGCTGCTATGGTGCTGTGCCTCCCACGGCAAGGAGCTGTCTGCTTGCATTTGGCACTGCCGAATGTACATTCTGCTACATTAATACAGGCTCCAACTTCCTTCTTCTTAAAGCTTCTTACTTTAAAATAGTTTGTATATATTTAACCCATGCTAGTATAAGGAGGCCATAGGGAAGTCTTGTCAACAATCAGTCAGAACGTTAGGAAGAGAATATATTGACTTACATCTGGTAGATTTAATGCACAGTAATAGTTAAGATTTAGGCACAAATTAATGGTATTGATCTCAAAGCCTGAGGAAAAGCACTTAAAGGCAAGGCTCTGGATACATCACTTCTCTCTGTACAGAGCTACATGGATGATGCAAGGTCCGCTTGACTGATACGCCTAAATTAGAAATGTGTTTGCCCAGAGATATGTGTGGAGTGACTGGAGAGAACTGGCAGCTGAGAAATGGATTCAGCCTTCAGCTGGGCCAACTTGTCCTCTGCAGGTTCCCCCAAGTCCCTTTAGTGAGTCAAAGAGCACTTGTACTCCCAACCTTAACAACTCAGCCAGATAATTAAAGATAGGATGGGATGAGCCCAAGTCTACACCCCCAGTGTAGGCACTAAGATAGGTGTTCAAGTGAGACTGTGCAAGCTCCTCCAAGAGTATATTGATTACTTACATCTGAAAACAATTGACAAATAACTGTGATGTGAATGTTTTCATAAAAATTAATCCCACCCCATTCCTCTAGGAAGCTGAGACAGCATTGCAACTGAGCCTGCTGTGTACTGCTCTCATATCCAAACACTTTCTGATAATTCTTTTTTTTAACTGATGAAAAATAAAATTAACAGTTCTAGATCATATATATAGTTTATAAGGTCACACTCTCTGCCAAAGATTGTATGATCATGCTTTATGGTCTGGTGAGCTCCTGAGACTTGTTTAGAGAAAGCTGTTTGCTTTGGTTCTGCTGTGTATTCACATCAGAGAAGGCAAACTCTAAAAAACAGTCTTCACAGTTTAAGTAAATACCATTGAGCTTTGAGATGCTTTCTAGTTCCTTGCACGGCTGAAGTGCAGTTGGTGCAAGATGATGAAATTGCATTTTTAGACACAGTGTAACCCTCAGCAACCTCACCACTCACTCCTTCATGGTGCAGGCTCCCAAGAACTGTACTCAGAGCTTTCCCTTCCAACACCACCTCATACCACTTTGAGATAAAACACTGTTCAAAGATTTAAGGGGACAAGAAAACTTTCCTTCTCTCCTCCCTTTTCTGAAAATGAGTGAGGCAATAAAGAGTGCCTTCAGCAGTAACACAGAGGAAATCACTTTTGATCTTATTCCATTTTTACCTCTTGGTAAGAATATCAGCTAGGTCCTGAATTCTCCAGTGGATACAGTAGTGCAGTCAAATTTTCCCACCTCAAAAATGTCAAAGTGAGGAAATAGAGCCAACAAAGACATGGTGAAGAGAAAGTGCTGGATAAAACTTGTACATTGTGTTGGGGTCTTTTTTTGGGGTTTTTTTGTTGTTTGTTTTTTTTTTTTCTCTAATAGGTAATACCTTTCACTAACATAAGGAAAGTATATTTAAAATTAATTATTTGGTTCAAAATGCATTATTGTGCTCACATGAGAATTTCTGTCAAGTTCAGGGCTTCTAAAGCAGTGAATTTATTTCATTATTCTAGTACCACCACTGATGGGTACAATAAAGGACAGCTCCAAGAAATGGCAGTGGTATAAAGGCAGAGAGTAAAACTGTCTGATAAAGCAAACATTTCCTATCTAAAGACAGTTAACAACATTTAAAAATGTCTTCTATTTTATTTAGGATGAAACTTGCCGGAATCAAGCCCTTCAGGGAGAAGATGAAGTTCTTTTTTTTTTTTTTTTTCAAAAGATATATTTAAAAAAGAGTAACAACTTGCCTGCTTCAGTCATTTTTCACAAGAAAAAGATATGTGCAAGGTGGTCCTGTTGTTCTCCACTCCGAATCACTGTCTGCATCCTGCCTTTGGGGGGATGGATATGGGCAGGTTGCTGTTGTGTTAGTACAGAAACCCTCTAGGCAATCATGCTGCTTAGGTCAGGACTGACTAGACTGCAGACCCTGCCATCATCAGTGGTGGTGAATTCTGCTGGGTCAGGTTGAACGCACCTGGCTCAGGCTGGCATTGACCAGTCATGACTGCTCCACAGGCACTTCTCAGCTCTGCTTGTCTTCTCTGTGGGCTGGAGGCCTGAAACTTCAGTGAGACCCATATACTTTTTATCTTCAAATTCAGACAGAGATCTTTGTAGAGTACCCTCTCCATGCCTTAGATTGCTACAGGCTTGGGACAGTCCTTGCTCATCTTACTCTGATACATGGATGGCTGAGAGCCACGGTGATAGCACAGTGGGCTCCAAGCAAATGTGAGGCCTGGACATGTTATCTTTTTTCCCACCCTTATCTTTTGTGCTTTACACTGCTACCTAACATCCTTGCCTAAAGCCTGACAGCAGTATGCTGCTCTCACCACAAGGGCCATTCTGGATTGACTTACTGTTAACTAACAGCACAAGTTTGGGGCGAGGAACAGATATGGAAGTATCTGTACCTTTTGAAAAACTAGAACAGTGGGAGACAGCCAGCTTGAATTTTAACTTGTTTCAGAGTGTCTTTGGTCTTATAGCTCTTACACCAGACATGACATGCATTTTGTATTTTATATGCTTGAACACGTGCCTAACTTCTGAAGACTGTTCCCATAACTGGAGTTAAATCTGTGTTTAAGTGTGTTGCATAATCAGTGACTGAAGGCTGATGCAGAAGCATTGATTCATTATGTAATAAGAATTACTACCACCTTAACACTAATAAAATGCTAATTGGTTTCCACCTATTTGCACTGATGGGATTTAACACAAAAACAGTGTAACTGCAAAATTTGGGTTCCTTTTTAAGCAGAAATGAGTGGACTTGCCTTAACTCATTATATATTTGACTGGAAAAAATATGTTTGCTTTTACTGATGTTGTAATGAATTGTGTCCAGATTAGGTAGAAATTTTTTTTTTTACCAGCTAATGCCTTAATGCATTAAGAAAATTTTGAAAGCAAGTGTTTTCAACAGCTGGCTGTTCAGTGGCATGGTTCTCGTCTGTATATATGCTTGACAAATGTACACCTGGAATCTTACTAGGGTTTTCTTTTGAAAATAATATTAAGAAGGAATAACAATATGAAGATTTTTTTTTTTATATGCTGCCCAGGAGGCAGAACATATTTTCTGTGCTGAGAGCATCAATTCTCTGCTCAAAATGGGACATCGCAAGACTTGGGAGAGTGAAGGTATCATGAATAATTTAAGAAGCTTGCACCTTATCAAGTGGAGATCCCAAAAAGACTGAGGGGAAAAAGAAGCACTCCTTAGGGGAAAATAATGAAGAGTGACACAGAGGCACAATCAAGTTAACAAAGTAATGAACTGATATAAACCTTTGTCTATTAGCAGCCTTCGTCTGGAAGAGGCCATGTGCAAACCTGTTGTCCACGAGTATCTGGCTTGGGACATATTTTAACTCTATTCTGTAGGATGAAGTTCCTTATGTAGGGACTGTGTCCTACGACCTACAGTAATACTTTATATCCCTCTGGAAAGTAGAAGATTGGCTTCTAGCAATTTAAATCCACTATGTAATGGATGTTTGATCATCTGGAAACCCACTCAGGGATAAGAGAGAGATACTTCTACTACAGCCTACTACATCAGTATGCTGGATACTGGAGGCCTGGTACTTAGCTACCCAATGCCACATTGGAGATAAGATGTCAGCTAGAGCATTACAGGAATACTTGAAAGAGAAATGTTTTCCTTCACTTTATGCACTGGGTTAAAGTGTTAGGATATTGGGCAGTTCAGAAGAGCAGGATAAACAATAACAGCTGAGCTAAGCCTCCAAGTGAGAACAGTAGGTGCTCTGGGGAGCAGAGACTGACTTGAGCATCATGGCATTTGAAAAACCTCAGTAGAGCCTCTCTGGATACGTTCAGATAACAGCCTCAGGCAGGGATTGCATATGGAGCTTGAGTGCATCAGCGTTTGAATAACTTTTCCAAATGCTGAACTCTTTCCAAACTGTTGTGCTTAATAAATCACAGAGTATCAATTAAATTGCAGATGTACACATCTTCCAATGGGACACTGACTCAAGTGGTAATACAGTGAAGGAGCAAACTGCTCCTCCCTTTGAACTGGCACAATATATAACAAACCTTTTATAAACAGGTCTCTTTCACAAAGCCGCTATTCTGGAGAAACAGTTATAAAACAACAACAACAAAAAAAGTGAATGCTCTCTATTGTACATATTTATTTCTGTTTATCTCCATCTTTAAAGATAACAACATCAATTTTTCACTTCAGTGTTGCCCAATCTGGGCACTATTTAACACCCTCCTTTCCTCGGTTAGTTGGCAAACATTTCTAATGGGAATACATCCCAAGGGCAGATACTTGAGTGTGATGCTATTTCTAGCCAAGAATACTGCTTAATGAGACAGTGCTAAATTGGAACACCAGCCACTTACAGCTTTTGTTCATCCATTCAGTGAGATCTGGACAGACTGGAAAGCTGGACAAAGGGGAACTCAGTGAAGTTCAACAAGGATAAGTATAGAGTTGTACACCTGGGAAGGAATAACACCATGCACCAGTACAGGTTAAGGGTAGACCTGCTGGAAAAAAGCTCCATGGAGAAGGAACTTGAGTCCTGGTGGACAATAAGTTATCCATCAGCCAGCCATATGCCTTTGTGTCCAGGAAGGCGAATGGTATCCTGGGGTGCAGATAGAAGTGTGTCCAGCAGGTCAAAGGAGGGTCTCCTCCTCCTCTACTCTGCCCTAGTCAGGCCACATCTGGAGTATTGTGTCCAGTTCCTGTCTCCCTGGTTCAAGAGTGACAGGGAAATACTGGAGAGAGTCCAACAGAGGCTACAAAGATGATGACGGGACTGGAGCATCTCTCTTAGGGGGAAGGCTGAGAGCCCTAGGGCTGTTTAGTTTGGAGAAGACTAGGAGGGGATCTTAGTAACTTTTACAAATATCTGAAGGGTGGATGTCAAGTAGGAGGGGCCAGTCTCTTTTCCTACTGTGGTAGGAGCAGGGACAATGGTCACAAACTGGAACACAGGAAGTTCCACCTCAGCATGAAGGAAAACTTCTTTCCTGTGAGGGTGACAGAGCCCTGGCACAGGCTGCCCAGAGAGGTTGTGGAGTCTCCTTCTCTGGAGACTTTCAAAACCTGCCTGGATTTCTTCCTGTGTGGCCTG
>JAAGNO010017527.1:0-12055 GCA_033439905.1 Ceryle rudis
GAACATGTCTGAGCAGGAGCAGCTGAGGGACCTGGGGTTGTTTAGTCTGGAGAAGGGGAGGCTGAGAGGAGACCTTACTGCTCTCAACAGGTCCCTGAAGGGAGGCTGTAGTGAGGTGGGGGTTGGTCTCTTCTCCCAGGTGACTGGTGACAGGACAAGAGGAACTGGGCTGAGGTTGCACCAGGGAGGTTTAGGTTGGCTGTCAGGAACAATTTCTTCACTGAGAGAGTGGAGAGTCCTTGGAACAGGCTGCCCAGGGAGGGGGTAGAATCACCATTCCTGGAGGTGGTCAAAAACCATCCAGATGTGGCACTGCAGGACGTGGTTTAGTGGTCCTGATAATGTTTAGCAGATGGTTGGACTTGATGGCCTTGAAGGTTGTTTCTAACCGTAATGATTCTATGATTCTATGGTTCCAGCAATGCTCTGGGTGGGAAGCAGCCAGCACTGGCCCTCTCAGACACAACAAAATAGTTCAGGGCACATCCTTTGTGAGGCTGGCTCAAAGCCACCCTCAAAGTGCTCTGGGGGGCAGGGAAATTGGGTCAGGGAGACAGTTTTAGGCACTTATCATTTTGCCTAGGTCAGCTCAGGGGTGGTTTGTGGGGGTGGTTATGCTCACAGAGCTAGAACAAAGTCCACCACAAAGGATAATATGGCTAAGAGCACTGTGATGATTTACTGAGGGAGGAAAGGGAGCAGGATTTAAAGCTCAGATCCTGCTCTCAGAAAATCCATGGTCATTTTTTTTCCTGTTTTTCATAGAATGCACCTTTAGTGGATGTCCAGCCACATGCTGGGCTGGTTCTGCTGGTCACAGAGCTGAAGGTAAGGATTTGTCTGACTGGGAACACCAAGATCCATGAATATGTCTTTGCACCGTGACACCTCTATTAATCAGGTTCCTTACAAAACTTATGGCAGGCAGAAATGTGCTGAAGGTTGGCTGTTTGCCCATGGGAATGCAGAGAGTGCCCAAGAATGCTCCAGAAGAGTGGCTGGTTCAGGTCCTGGAGACAAAGATGGGTGAGGTGTCACAGCACACCGGGAGCTAGGGCATGGAGTGGTAAAACGGCTGAAAATTCAACACTGGGGTTTGACAGCGATAACAGATGGATCTGTAGGTTTGAGGAGAGAGCAGGATTATCCTGTGTGTACTGATGGAACCCTCGTCAGCATTGGTCCAGTGATCCAAGGGTGGTTCTGAAGGATGCCCAGGAGCACTTTGGTCGTACCTTACCAAGACAAACACATATTGGTGCCTACAGCATTGATGCACCACAATCAAAGGTAAAATGACCACCTTTCCATCAGTCTGCTCCTCAGTCCCAGATGGTCAGCCCTATGATAATATACAGAAAAATCATCCAGATCTAAGAAATGAGGTGATTCCGATTGTGATGAACATAGAGAAATAAACAGGAATAAAACCATAATAATTTCAGGGTCCATTAGGAAAAACTAGCAAACCTCAGTGTTTTCCAAGTGGAAAATAAGTATCTTGATAGGGAAAAAGAAACCCAAACCAACATTAAAAAAAAAAAAAAAATTAACCAACAAAACAAAACCCAAACAAATTAGTTCTCAACATCACAAAGTGAATTTGACAGGAAAAAAAAAACCCACCTTGCAGAGTTTAAAGAAAGACCAGAGGAAGGACCTCTGTTAATAAATTACTTTGTATGTGTTTATCTGGCTTTTTTTCATCCAGGCTGCTTGTTGCTATGTCTAAACTCACACATCAGTACATTATATCACACACGAGCGTAAGCATTTTGCACAAGTGCAAAGAAAAAACCCAACAACCCCACAAGTTGATGCTTGAAGAGCTGTGCCTGGGCTTGGAAAGCATGGGGAGCTCAGCAGCTTCACCCTCTGATTTACAAGCAGCTACATCCTTGGCTAAGAGCGGTCCCTAATTCCAAATCCACGCAGGGTAGTGATGTTCAAGGGGGTGGTTTATGATAATTAGCTTCTCTGCTTGTAGCAAAAGGCTCTGGCTCTCTGGAAGAATTATTCCTAATAAGGCAGGAACAAATCTGCCCAGCTTGTGGTACAAAAGCATATCCAAGGCGAGGGGCTGGCCGACAGAAGTCTGTAGATGTGTGGGCAGCTGCTGTTTAATTCCCCATCTCAGCTGTTTCTCTTACCTTTGACTAACCTCTAATTGAGATCTGAAATTAAAATCAAACAGTATGGAGGAGCTTTAGTTGCAAAAACCTGGTCATGCTGTTTACCTCTTTGTTTCACCCGAAAATCTTTTCAGGTCCTTATCCTGCTTGGTTGTACACCCCCCCCCCCGCCCCACGCCGGACCGACAGGGGCGCTTCGTGCTCTCGGGGCCTCGGGGAGGGCAGGGGGGGGGGACGGAGGGTGGCCGGGGGGGCCGTGGGCGCAGCCCGCGCGCGGCCGCGGGGCGGGGCGGGCCAGGGTAAATCCGCCAATGGCGACGGCGGTGCCGGGTCCGCGCGGGCGGTGGCGCCGGGCACAGCGGCCCCGCCGAGGCACACGAAGTGACAGGGGAAGCCCTGGCCCCTGCGTCACAGCGCAGCCCCGGCTGACTCGGGCCCCAGCTCCGGCCTGGCGGCAGGGGCCGCACGATCGATGTCTTTTGCCCTGCAATCAACGGAGAGTTTCGGGGAAGGAAAAAAGAGGGAAAAAGGGAAAACACGGAGAAGGAGTTTTGATACATCGCGGCTCTGGGGACTTGCGAGCGCAGCACAGGGGGCGAGGGGATGCGCAGTCACCGCAAACATCCGCCCCGACTTCTGTGCTGTCGGTGCAGGTAACGGCCGAGTTCCCAAGTCTGCGTTTCCATGGTCGCCAGTGTTACCGCACCCCCTGCCACGCGCCTCTTTCCCCCTTCTTCCGTCGCTTCCTGTGGGTCGAAGATGAATCCAAATCACACGGGCAGCGCTTCCAGGGGCCACGGCACAACGGCACCGAGGCGGGTGCTCGAGAGCCGGGGCCGGGCCGGGCTTCCCGCCGGCACCGGATCGCCGAAGGACTCCGCTGCCCTCAGCTCCTGCGTGGCACCATCCACCCGCACTGAGCATTGACTTGCCTTTTTTAAAGGAAGCAACTACCAGTATTCTCTGGATTGTTAATCTTCACAGCCCTGTAATTCAAGTCTCATTAATTTATTGTATCGTGCTTTAGCATGCAAGGAGTCAGGAATGCACGCAGGGAATCACGTGATTAAGCGCAGGCAGCATTTATTTGGGGCACAATGACAGTAACAAATAGCAGCTGCTTTTGAGAAGAGTTTCACTCTTTTCTGCTTCAGAAACGTGTACAGCAACGGTTTCCAGACTGCGGCATGTGTACAGAACTGCACTCTCTGGACGCCAAACCCTGCCTCCCTCCCTCTGGACCCCGAACCGTGCCTGCATATGCAAAGGCCAGCACAGAGGTGAGAACCTGTGCAACACTTCCCACCATCCTTGGCAGCACCACACAGACCACCAAGAACTGGGACAAACCCCAGCTGATTAAATCAGGACAAGTTACCCAAAAATAAAAAATCTGACAGAATTATTCTGCTTAATTTGCTCATCTGTGACCCTCATTCTCTTCCTCCCTCCTTCTCCACTCTGCTGAGGGGACAGCATGTCCCAAAAGGAGAGCTGAACCAAGGACTTTCTGGGTGACAGACTCTCTGGATGGGTGGCTTTCACAGATCAGACACGGCTGAAAGATCAGCCAGATGTGTGACAAATAGCTCTCAGAACTGCAGTAGCTGAAGAAGGTACCTAGACAGGATGACTTTCCCTCCACTGAACACCAGGGTCTCTAGCAGAGGTCACAGCCTGGGGCACCCCTGAACTCCCCAACTATTGCCCCTGCAGATCACAGCGAAGGTGGGTTGGCACCAGTGCACAAGGCTTGGACCGAGTCGTGGGCACACTGGTGTCCCCCCACCCTAAGCAGACAGCAGTGACAAGATCTTACACTGCTACAACTGCACCCACCAGCTGCAGCCCAGCCTTGCCTCTGCCACACCACCAGCAACACAGCACACTCTGTGCAGTGGTACCCGCTGCCCACAGCCCTGAAGCTCCCGCTGCAGATTCCTCGCTGCTTCCTGTTCCATGCTACATCATTATTGTTATTCACACTTCCTCTTCCAAAATTAAACCAACCCCTTCCATTGGTACGATACATCAAAAATGGATAAAATAATTAGATGTTCTATTACATTTCCTCACCAAGCAGCCTGAGCTGTGCTGCCTTGCTCTGCTGTAAGGAGCCCATGCAGAGAGAAGCCGGCATGGCGATAAAAACAGAACTACCCTGACACCTTCTGGTGAAAAGTCCTGTAACACGCACTGCCCTTGGCAACAGACGAGGAAACTGCTGTCACCTCTGAGCATCAGCTACAGGGCAGAGGCAGCACTAAGCAAGAAAGGAGCCCTTCTAAATCACCATCCTCTCTTTCATGTAATACCCTCTGACCAAAGGCCAAATTTAAATAAGTATGTAAAAACATACAGTGTACAAAGAAAATGTATATATGTCTCAGAGTTGAGCCTCAGCCCCCAGCTTGGAGAAATGAGGAAAATCCTACACAATGAGACCTGACCAGTGCCTTTAACAAAAAGAAAATGTTGATCCAGGTGTTAACTGAAGGACAGATGCCACAAACAGATCTGACATTGGTCTTTGCTGTCACTGATTGCTAACCCAAACCCAAGTGTATTACAATTAATTTTAAAATGTAGAATATGAAAAAGATTAGTACCTATTCTCAGTTATTTAGGTAAATATCAATGTTTGTTATTTATCTACAAAAATTACTTTAAAGTATATCCAACTGTGCTCATTACAAAAAGAAAATATTGTTAATTAATTAATGTAATTAATTAATGCAAGTTAGCCTTTGCTGTTACTGTCAAACCTGATCAAAAGTATGTTTTATAACATACTTTCAACAAGCCATGTAAGCAAAGGTGCAGTCAGAACACCTACAAAATAGACACAGAAAGGCTTTATGGAAGGAGCACCATCTTTCCTTGAGCACCACTGCTGTGGATGATGTCTTGATGAGCCTCAACTACCTTCTCCAGTGGATATTCAGAGCCAACAGTTGGTTTCAGCCAGCCAGCTTCGATGCCATTACGGACTGCTGCTGCGCACTCACACCTCTCCTCCTGTGTGCAGTAAGGACAGCGTTTACCGAGAGGGTCTCTACATTTTAGAAAAGCATTAACTATTTCTGCAAGAGTTAAACCAAATTTCACAACCCTGAAATATTTTATATTGTTTAATCAAAATGTAAAGGAATAAACAAACAAGTAACTATGCTTTCACCCCCACAAACGATTTTAACTGGAAATAGAGAGGTGCTGGAATAAGGCAACAAAACATTCTTTAAAATGAAGATGTTTCTTACCTCAGTTGCAAGAAACAGACTAACTCCAATTATGCTGGATTCTTTACTCATCATGTCTCTTGGATTGATCTCAATAGAACCTCTACAGCCCACAACCTGTCACAAACGAGTTGAAAGAGAATTCCAGTTGTAACCGTTGGATTCTGTTGTTAAATGCACATGCTAAAGTCAGTGACAAAAAGTACTCACCATCACCCTTCCTGCGTAGGACAAGAGCTGCAGGTCAGTGGCAAGATTGATGTTAGAGAGCATTTCTATTATGATATTAACTCCTTCCATCCCTGTGTATTCCTGTACAGGACACAATATGTTACTCCAGTCACTCCAGTCAGTACTTGGGTACCACTGTTTATTTCATATGCCACAGATAACAGACATTTTACAGTTTACATTTTAAATACAGCCTTTGTACAAAGGCTGACAGCTAGTAAGTTTAATTCTAGTATATATTGGTATGAGGAATTATGATATGCTACCCTAATGGAATTTTGTGGGATGCAGGAGTTTCTAAATGCCGTTGCCTGTGAAGAAAGCTCAGCTTTTCCAGCCTGCGAAAGTTTTCTCTGTCTGGAAATGCAAAAGGTAATACACTATTGCTCCTACATAAATCTACTTTAAAAAAACTCTGCAAACAACTGTTTGTGTTTTGTTAATAAGAAAAATACACACTGCATCACCTAGCCCTGATACATGCTTACCTTAATTTTATCAATGTAGTTAGCTTCTCTGTGATTAAATACTTGATGAGCACCATTTCTCAGAACCGTGTTCATGCCTTCCTCAGTTCCTGCTGTACCCAGAACCTTTAAGCCACAAGCTCTGGCAATCTGACATGTTGCTATTCCCACCTGAGGGGGAAAAAATGAAAGAAAAAAGTCTTTTTTCTCTTTCTTTCTTAGTATTTTAAATTTTATATATTCTACCAGCAATGTGGAACTGACCCATTTAAAAAGTTGGCCTGGTAACTGGGTTTTAGTCATAATAAGTAATTTGGATCTTAAAGATAGCCAAGTAAGCTTTTAAAAAACAAAAATAAATTCACAGAGGCATAGCAAAGTTTTGTGGGATTTTTTAATAGCCATCAGCCTTCTCTATAAATCCCCGTAGAATGCTGTCCATCTGTTAAATCTGAGCCATCTATATTTGATACAAAGCCAAGGAAATTCTTATCTTCACAGAATCACCTGCTACTGTTACCAGCACTATATATTGCAAACAAAATCTGCAGGCACAAATTTTACTAACACTAGATTTGCACATTTCACAAGCAGAGTAAATTATATCTTTAGACACCAAATGCTCAGTGTCTCACACGTGTCTGAAGGATGTTTGGAGGTAAGGGATGCCTTCCTAAAAGCTCAACACTGGAGCCATAGCAACACCAGCTCTGGGCTTTGCTTTGTCACAGCAGCGGAACATGAAAGCAACGTGAAGGAAAGGCTGACACGTACAGAAATGCCTCCCTGGGATCCTATCCCAGATCCTCAGCTTCCACAGGCTACAGGTCTGGCCACCACTGACCCACCCGTACGGCCAGATACCTCCTCCAGAATGAGGTAACATATGTACGGTTTTATGCAGGGGAGGAACAAACAAGTAAATAAATAAATACACAAACAAAGAAAACCATAAAAACTCCACTCTATGGCTCTTCTATTTAAATGTGCATGTATGAATAACACAAAAAATCAGACAGGATGCTCAAAAACATCTACCATGCCCATCTGTCTGGCCAGGATCAACCTAAACTGTTTGCCAGAAGTGATCTTGGGTTTTCTCAATTGCAGATCATCAATTTTCAACTAACTGAAAACCAAACACCATTAAAATATATCATGCCAAATGTCACTCACATATCTTAGAACAAGATCTGAATTCCTCCTCAAACCAGACTGTCATAATCACCTTTTTGCTGTCTACCAAATAACTAAGGAAACTTTGCCCATTTATAGCAGCTGTTTGGTGCACCAGCAGAAGCTGAGCAACAATATGCAGAATATGGGGGATAAATTAAACCAGAATGCTGTGTGAAAGAGGTCAAAAGTTAGCTTGTCTTGTAAAAGCAAACAAAACTCCACGTTCAATTTCACATAGCATTCAGTCTTGAATTTATATATTCCGTTATCTCTCCTCCTGCAGCCAGCTGTTGGCTAAGAGGTAAAAACATCCCAGAAATGTATAGTTGCTATGCACCGGTGATTACTGCTCTGAGAACTGAAAACAACTTGTATATATTTTAAATGACAGCTTTCTGCCATTAGCTTTAGCTCAGGAGAGCTGGTTACAAAGCTTCCAGATCAACTTCTGACTGCAGCAATGTGTTTGTGATGTGACCCTCTGCATTAAGGGCCTTACGCAATCACTTGTGAGTTCCACAGTTATTCGGAATAACAGGGTTTGCTCTAAGAAAAAAAGTATCCTAAAGTGTATGAAATAAAAACCTAATTTTGTTAATCCACTAATTGATACAAATGTGACCATAAATCATATCACAGATACAAGAACAGAAATCAGCATTTCTTATAACCTGTCCCCTCACAATACTTACTCCTCCACTTGCACCATGCACCAGCACGCTTTCCCCTGCTTTGGCACGCCCTCTGAATGGAAAACCAGAAAATACTGGCATTAAGATTGCACTACATAATCCTTAAGCATCAGCTTGCATACTCTGACATCAAATCTCATCTGTCACACAGTAGTATTTGCAATTTTATGTTATGGCTAAACAGGTATAATCAGCCTCTTTGGAAAACAAGGAGGCAAAATAAACCATATAATTTACAAATTTAAGTAATATGCAAATATGTCAACATGCTACTAACAGCAAGTAACAGCCTGGTACTGAAACTGTTCAAGATCTTCACCTGTCGCAAGATCCTGACGTAAACGCACCAGTTCTTATCATTTGTTCTACCAAACTGTGCCAGGTTTCCAGTGCTGAGCTCTCACTGGGCAGACATGAAGCCCGGCTTTCACTCGTTACCCTGTCCCACTACAGTGGACAGGGACTGTGCCTGAAGTGTCTCTGGCAGAGAGGCTCGTGAGGAAAAGAGGTGGGTCTGCTCTACAGCACATTGTCCATTTAATTCAGAAATTGATTCCTGTTTTCCTTCCATAGCTAAAATACCAGAGAGTACTGTAAAAGAGTTACAAGTTTTCTTATGTGATACTTATCAAGGAAGCATTTCCAGGTCTATTCTCTTAAGAAGAAACATGTAACATGAAAACACAGTCACCAGCTTCTAGGTAACAATTATCTGACAATTCCGGAAGAATAACAAATTGAAGTGTTTTAAACACTTCCTACTCATTGATCTCCCCCCATTTTACAGGACAATGAAAATACAAGCTTCAATATATTAAATATTCAAAAGAAAAATGCACAAACCTGCATTTGGCACCTTACTTTTGGAAAAGGGCACGATAAGCAGTGAAGTAGGGTATCCCAACTGCTGCCCCTTGCCTGAAGTCCAACTTATCCGACAAAGGGAAGACTCTATTAGCTGCAGCAACTGCATACTCTGCGTATCCTCCAGAGATCGTATCAAGGGTAAAAACCCTGTCACCTTTCTAGAAAGGAAGGCAAGAAAAATAGAGAAAACTGTCCCATTTCATATACTTAAAATGTCATAACTCCCCCTGAACAGTGTAACACACAAACCCACTAGCTCATTAATATTAACCATGATGAACCAGAACACTAAAGAATTCCATCCACAGATTCCAAAGGCAAAACCTCAAAAGCTTTCACAAACACAAAAGAAACATTTCTCAATTGTTTTCGTTCAAACGTGGAAAAATTATACACTCTTAATACAGCCTAAGGTAACAAGGGTATTAACCACTGTGCGGAGG
Source organism: Ceryle rudis (assembly GCA_033439905.1). Taxonomy (NCBI): domain Eukaryota; kingdom Metazoa; phylum Chordata; class Aves; order Coraciiformes; family Cerylidae; genus Ceryle; species Ceryle rudis. The sequence goes on from JAAGNO010017527.1 coordinate 9,251, forward strand.
GCTGTGTGTCAGCACAGCTGTGTCTCAGGCGCTATGAGCACGCAAATGCGTGAGCTCCTAGGCAATTTCAGGGTGTCTGTCTGCAGCACGTATCAATCACATCATCTCTCTCTTTCCATCAAGCAAAGAGCATCACAATTTCCCTGAGGATCAAAAACCACACACAGCAGATACAGAAAACTGCCGATAAGAAAATATGAATAAACATGATACTTCTCTCTAGATAATCAAATCTCTCCTCTCTCCCACAATAGTTACGTAAATTCCAAGTCAGGAAATTCCAATACTATTTTAACAACTTTTATGTTTGCCTGAGACCAACAGTCTAGTTCTGTAGAAGGGAGAACAGATTTAAAAACTAGATACATTTCATAGATATCTTTTAGCAAACTGATAATTGCCTTCTCCTGTGCCAAGGCTTTCCCCCTGAGAAAACCTAACTAAAATTACTAGGCTGGCATAGTAAGGTATTTGAACAGTTTTAACAACAAATATGTAATTTATGGGGTTTTAGAAGTCAGTAAAATAAAAGCTATTTCCAATTCCCAAAAAAAAAAAAAAAAAAAAACACCAAAACTTCACAGGAAATTTTTCCATTATGCATGAAATTATTTCCTCAAACAGTAAACATCCAACTTAAACTGCTTCTTCAATGCCATAAAAATAGTTCTGCACCACAACTTTTGTACACTTGATACCACTGCTCTGAGCAAACTGAAGTGTCTCTTCTGAGACCTTTTAACTCTTGGAGGTCAACCACATTCAAGGCCGCCCTACTGCCCAGTCAGCAGGCTGCCCGATTGCCAGTGTGACCTCCTTGCCTGCTTCCAACGGGCAAGGAAGGGGCTTTCCCACCCATGCAGATGACATGACTATAAGCATAAAACCAGGAGCAGTAGTACAGCAATCATACACAGAACATATAACAAACAATAATGAATTAAACCCCAACGTATAAATACCTTGAATGTGGTCACATGCTCCCCAACACTTTCTACTACACCAGCCACATCTGAGCCAGGAGTGTAGGGCAAAGCTGGTTTTCGAGCATAAGTTCCAGAACGAATGTATGTCTCAACAGGATTTACCCCACAGGCATGGACTTTAATTAACACCTGAAAGAAAAGATGCTTCTTAAGCAATAACTAAAGAGATTTAGAACTTGAATTCACAGCACAGTATCATGGCATTTGAACTACATTCTTAATCAGAGTCAACAAAAATTCAGTGTTGAACTGAAGCCATTTTCAAGGAATCTTTTATATGGAATACGTAGCCCATATAATGGTAAAAAGCTGACATTTGTTAAACGTCGTGTCTCCAGTAGAATGAATATGTTGAACAAAAACCACATATTCAAGACACAAACTTTTGTTTTGTATTCTTCATGCTGTTGAGAGTACCTGTTATTCAATATCACTATTTCAGTTCACAGAACTCATATTTACCTGATTTTCTTTCGGACTGGGAATTAAGACATCTGACTGGAGTTTAAGCACTTCAGGGCCACCAAATTCAAAAACTCTGACAGCTCTCATCACATTTCTTGTGGCTGCCATAGCAATCAGAATATCTGGGGAGGAAAAAAAGAAGCAATAGTATTGTACTGTCTTTGTTATTTATTTTGCATTTTCAAAACCAAGAAATCAAACAACCTTCTGTCAAGCAACTGATTAAATTGAGCCTTGCTCCTGATTTAAATCTGTGTGGTAAGGGCTTTTATTGTTTGTTTGTTTTTTCCCCAAGTCTTGCAAAAGGCATAAAATTAACCCTACCATTTGCAGGACTTTATAAGTATTAAGAGAACTGCATGGAAATAATTTCTCCATAGAAGTATTTCTGCAGAAGCTCCTGTGAACACTGCACCACTATCACATAGGCAGAGGTGTGCAGTACTTTGGGGAAAAACACTGACAATTTACTATTAAATTCCGACATTCCAGTCACTTCTCCTGCTTACTACTAAACCTATGGGGAAAACAAAACAAACCAACCAACCAAACAAACAAACAAAAAACCCCAACAAACAAGCACACAACCAAAAAACTACTCAGCTACCAAAACCAGGAGATACCACAGGACACTCAAGCAAGAAAAAAACCAAAGTGCAGACATTCCAGATTCCAGCCCCCAACTCCAGCTGGATGTCACCGCTGTAGCTGTGTGTGACAAACAATGAGCCACAGCCCACGGCTGCCGCTCCATAGCCTGGCATGCATCAGCAGAAGCAATGACAGTTACCAACAGATGAAGCTGTGACTGCTCCAACAGCATTAATTCATGAAGTATTCTAACAAAACACTGTGACCAAGTGACTCTACTACAGGGTATACACAATTCTTTCAGGAATGTGATTGTCTCAGAGGAGCTTTGTTGACTATAGAGCAAATACTCACAGGACAGCACACAGGCAAACAGGAACCTTAAAGACACCAAGAGATCATGCTTTTGGCCAACTCCAGCTAAAGAACTTTAGGACTATCATCAGAGGTAGGCTTTTGCCCCAAATTGATTACAGTTTTTAAAAGTACCAGACTTAATCACTATTTTTTTCTCCTAGCCGATACAGTCTGTAAGGCTTCAGTTTTGGTTGCCTATTCAAGTCAGGAGGAGCATTACTCACAAGGATATACACTACTAACATTTCCTTTGGGACACAACAAAAATCTATGCTGCAAAACAATTTCTGAAGTATAGGTCACTTTCATACATAGTGAGTCCAGAAGAAGCTACAAAGATGCTGAGGGGCTGGAGCATCTCTGTGGCCAGGACAGGCTGAGAGCCCTGGGGCTGTTCAGCTGGAGA
>JAAGNO010017531.1:0-13085 GCA_033439905.1 Ceryle rudis
GGGCGCCCGCCGGCTCTCCTTGCCCAGAGGAGGAGTTTTGGTGCCATTATCTGCCTGTTCTGACTTTCCACGGCACAGATCCTTCCCAGGCAGGCAAAATTCAACTTTCAAACTCGCGGTCGGCGCCGAGCCATTAACCTCACACTGAGTGCTTATGGAAACTTCAGAAGAAAAAAAAAAAAATAAAACCCCCTATTGAACTACTTGCAATCGGAGACATGAATGGGCTCGATCTGAAACCCACTCGAATCAACGGCAGCAATAGGCTTCCCTGGATCTTGGACGAGATCCAGCTTAAAAGTTTCCATGAAATAAACCAGGCTAAGCGCATCAGCTGCATAGAAACTAACTCGGTGTAACAGGAGCATCTGTTCTTCGCATCCACCATTTTCTTAGAGTCTTAACTCCCCCGTGCTGCAGCGACACGAGTTGCCGTGCAGATCGCTCACCGCTGCCGGGCAGCTACGCGCCGTCTCCCGCGAGCGGCCGGCCTCGCCGCGCTGCGGGTGAGAAGGTGGCACGCGCGCCGTAGAAACCACCGGACTCGGGGAGCTTTCGTCTGTCACAAAGCAGCAGCTCGATGCGTTTCGTACGATGGCATTACAAAGTGGAATTCACGTCGGTATCGAGACAGCTGAGTGCGCCTCGGAACCATTTATACACAGTGCAAAGCAAATGTTTACCCAGGTACAAATGAAACAGGTTGACAATTAGCTAATGTAGCTTTGTGGACATAAACCAGGTACATTCGAGCAGAACCAACACGAAATAAAAGGAAGCAGCCCTTTTCCTATCCTGTGCTAAGAGCACCGTGGGGCTAGTGGTTTGGGAAGCTTCTGTCACGTTGGAAAATCTCCTTGCCGCTGTTTAATGTGTTTATTCTGCTGCTACTCTGCCAGGATAGAAACCCCACCAGGTGGGCGGGCTGGCTGCGCGGGGCACCCGCTGCCCGCGCCACGGGAACTGGCCACGGACGGTTAACTGCACCTGTTTACGGTAAGCAGTTCATAGATAAGCACTTCTGGTACACGTCGTCATACCGGCTCTTCATGCTTTGGGGGTATTTTTAAGCTCAGGGACACCCCAACTTCATCTAAGGGTCGTCCCTGCAGTTTACCCAGCCCCAGAAGACTACACCTGCTACATAAAGCTGGTGCAAAGGGGTGGCGTTGCCACGGCTATCGGAGATGGCTCGGAAACTACAGGTCCCGGCACGCGGGGCCCCGTCAGCGCAGGCCGCGCCGCGCTACGGGCAGAGGGGGCTTCGCCGGGCTGCCGTCGCCTCCCGTGCCTCGACTCGGCCGCGCGGCCCAAGCCACGCGGCTCTGCGCGCAACGCTCTGCGCGGAGCACAGCCGAGGAGCTCTACACATCTGGAGTCAGGACAGTGGTAACAAAGTCATAGCTACATATTCTTCTCTACATTTTTGTTTATTGAGACAAACTAATTAAAAGGCACAAACATAGGGCATATGTTTACATGGACATTATAACAAACATATACATTAAAAGTGTAGGAATGTGTTTCCTTTCTGCTAAACAGAAAGTTCCTAAGCTTTTATATATACAAAAGTTGTACAATTTGATGTCCTAAAGTACAAAAGATCATTTATAAAATTATTTTACACTAAGCTCTATTTTTTTTTTTCTGTTTTTGTTTTACTATGTAGTCCAAGCCCCTAGAACGGTTTCACGTAATGGTACAGATACCTGTCACCTGAGCCAGCGGCCTGGCGATCGCTGCTCGTACGGGCACGGCCGGGCACAAACGGAAGCGGTCCATTTGGACTAGTCAGTCCTGCCAGCACTCTGTGAAAATGCGCACACGCTAATCTCCAGAGCTTTCCACTTCAGGAAGATAAAAACATCTCAACTGTATTTTTTTTTTTTATTATTATGATTTTTTTTTTCTTTTTTTTATTGTAGAGTCTTGGGTTTAGGGTGGTTTGTTTTTTTGTTTTTTTTTTTTAAACAAAGTTTTAAAAACGTGAGTATGTGACATGATAGTCTAAAAAGTATATCTGTTTCCCTAGATTTCTGCTTTCTACTTTATGTACAGATAAACAGGTTAAGAAATAAAAAGCACATGTAGCTTAAACATGTGTGACCATTTGTGGAAAAGGTCTGGGCCGGACAGTTCAGACCATCACCCCAGAACTCCCACAAACTGATAGAAATGTGTTAACACAAGAGAAGAGTAACGTAAAAATGATGATGTTTGCAAATATTTACAAAGTTGAACAGATTTGCACAACACTTGATTAAGAAATAGGGGAGAAATTAAAAGACGCTCTCTGCTTGTCCTGGAGGGGCATCCTACCTAGTTAGTGGTTAGAATAAAAACTGTATACAATTTAATATAAGACAAAACTTCTAGTGAACAACTAACACGTCTGTCCCCTGCTGCAACTCCAGCAGGCTCTGACTGGGAGGCAGAGGGCATAAAAATCACACCCAGTGCCTCCAGAATCTTCCAGCTTAAAGCAATATTTCTTAAGTTTCAAAGCACTCCTTTTGCTCCTAGATAAGAGTCCCATAGGGGTCTGACTGTTCAGAGACCATGTTTACATACATTTCGACTCCTCTTCTGTCAGCCATGGCTGTTTCTCACCAAACAATAACAGGGTTTTTTTTAAAAAAAAATGTTGACTACAATGCTATATTCCCTTAGGGTAATATGTTGGGTAATATTTACATCTCCAAATATCAGGTCACAATCCCTATTATATGTTGAAGTTAGAATGATAAGTTATCATATGCTTTGCATATCAGAGCTGGTATCACCTTTCCCATAGGGAATGCTGCCTGAAATTATCATATTCCCAAAGGTAAAATGCATATTTTTTCCAAAATGCATTTTTTTTTTTTTTTTTTGTATTTTTAAATGACAACATTGTAATGCATTTACTCATTAAAAAAAGGAACGGAAAAAAAAAACCAAAAAAAAAAAAAACAAAACATCAACACAGACAAAGATTCTACACTAGCTCAGAAACAGTGGACTTCACGACTGGCAGGTTCGAATTAGCCATCCGCCCTGTTACGGACACAGAGGGGTCTTTGCTAGTGTTGAGATTATAATCATTTTCTAAGTTATAATTTGGGGGCTAAAACATAACCGTGGTTTGGTTTTTTTAGTTAATATTTTTTCCTCCCCCCCAAGCTGGGGTGGTTTGGTTGTTCTGGCTTTGTTTCGGTTTTGGCGGATTTTTCTTTTTCTTTCCTTTTTTTTCCTTCCCCCCTCTCTCTCTCTTTTTTTTTTTTTTTTTTTTTTTTTTTTTTTATAAAAACTCTGGCAAATAAGTATCTGCTCTAATTAAGCATCAGTCAGCTAAAAAGGTAAAACTTACTTTAAATGAAGTGCTCCAGTGAAACTCAAGTTTGAACCATGAGCCAAATCAACAGGGGAAGATGCTACTACGGTCTCTGATGGTGCATGTTGCCCCAGTGTCTTAGCCAAAATTAATTATAAAAAACAAAAAAACAAAAGGAAACAAAAAAAAAAAAAAAAAAAAAGAAAAAAAAAAGAAAAAAAGAAACCCCAACCAAACAAAACCCAAAAAAGAACTGCTGGTAAGGATTCCATTTTAATCCTTTTTAATACTGCTTAGAAATTCTTTACCAGGGAGGAGAGGTGGGCAAGGCCTGGGGCAGGAAAGGCATGCTCTCGACCGGCCTCATCGCTATGTTCAAGGGCCCAGCTAACGTCATCGGTGTGGGGAGGTTCATGGGGGAGGTGATCGTGACTGGATGCGCTATATTCACTGGAGCGGTTACTGGGGTAGGTAAATTGACTGGTGTGGTGAGCGTTAATGGAGATGTCATGGATAATGGACTGGTTATAGTTACAGGATGCCCTAGGTTCATCGGACTGGATATATTAACTGCACTTGATACATTTACTGGACTTCTCATGCTCATTGCAGCTGCCACTGTGACTGGGTTTGTGATAGTCCCAGAAGCCACAGAGGACGTTATATTGAATGGAGTAGTAAGAGTCACAGGCGTAGTAGCAGCAGTGGAGGTTTGGCACAAGTTAGCAGCTTCTAAAAATGAGACATAAAAAGACAAAAAGTTTTTAACACATAAAAAACCATGGACGAGATCCAAAAAAAAAAACCAAATACAAACCAAAAAAAAAACCAAACCAAAACCAAACAAACAAACAAAAACAAAACCCAAACAAGAACAGGTACAAATTCTGGAATAATATTCTTTAGGAATTATTAGTAAGTTAAAACTGTTAACATTCTATAGCCTACAAGAAATACAAACTCTCATGCAGTTCATTTCAAGTCAATACTTTTTTTTTTCCCTGAATCAAGCGAGGTTGTCTTATAAAGAGGGTTTTGATGTTCATAAAAACAGTACTGTACAATCAAAAAAATCCTCCCAAGAGGAACATTATAAATAGAGGAGAGAGTGTACATACCGAATGGTACGTACTCTATAGCCTTCTCAAAGGTGAACTGACATTCTGTGAAGGTTTTAAAAAGTCATTATTAGGGACTGATAAGCAAAGCTCGTTTCAATATTTACCTGCTTATTTCAGTCTTAGTTATTGCTACTAAACTGTTCCATTCATCACAGCACCTCTACTTAGCAGTTCTCAAGGCTACCCAGTCAGCACATCCTTTGACCCCCATTATCTCCTCAGCTTTCACATAAGCTACAGCTGCACACTGAGCTGGTTTGGTTTGTGGGGTTTTCGTGTTGTTTTTTATGGGTTGTTTTGGTTTTCGGCCTTTTTTTTTTTTTTTTTTTACTTTGTTTTGCAGAAAGCAGGAAGAAAGTGCCAAACAAGGAAGAGCCAGGGGGGCAAGTGCTTGGCCCTGCTGCCCACTGGTGGGCTGTGGCAGGGCTGGGCACGGTGGTCCGGGCCGCAGAGGGCTCCCTGGGCATCCGTCAGCACCACCTGCCGGCTGCCCCGGCCAGAGGCTCCCAAAAGAGGAGCGGGTTGGTGGCCGCGGGTAAAGGGAAGGGACGACCGCTAGAGAAGCCAACAAAAATACGTGCTCGGTCAACGTTACGGCACCTCTAAGTCATGTCTTATTCCACATTTGTAGGGTAGGACACCAAGCTCAGTCTACACCCACGTTTCAGGAGGTAAGCCAGGAGCAAAGAGTCCACTCTTGCCACTTGGGCAATACAAATGTACCAAGACAGCCTTAACTTTGAAAGCAACATTAGCCCCATTCAAGGGTTACTGTTGGTTCTTCAAAGTCCATATCTAGGAGGGGTGGGAAGGAAGGGAAAGAGTAAAAAAAAAAAAAAAAAAATTATAAAACCAAATCATATTAGGCTAAAAAATAGAACAGAACCACAAAATCAAACAGTGTTGTGAAGCCAACACAACAGGTGGCACTAGCGCAGGAGAACCCGCATGGGAAGAGCAGCACGTGGGCATGGCACTGACTGGTCTAGCTTCACCTCCTGAGCATGGAAACGTACAAAGACACGTCCCACCCCTGCCCCTTCCCCGGTTCGCTTCAACCGATACCACCAATCTGACCACACTTCTCCCACCCACCTCCCTCGCCCACCATTCTGCCCAACCCCACTGGTTCTGTTAAAGCACATTCGACAATCTCAGAAAGAAAAGGAAGAGGGAACAAGACACAGGGAGGAACAAGCAGGAAAAAAAAAATAAATCTCAGAGATATCCTGAATTTGACACCCATTTTCTTTAGCTACTCAGTGGCCGATGCTATTTCATGTTTCTGTTATCGCTACACTTTAACATGAATAAACTGTTTCTATGCTGTCTGATCCCAGAGTTCAACTGGAATAACAGTCAAGGCGAAAGGAACTAGCAGCCTAACACACAAACAAGACCTAGAAAAGAAAATAGGATTGAAGGAACTGAAAGAAAATTAAGAGAAAAGGAAAAAAAAAAAATTAAAAAAGGTGAGTTAAAACCATTTATTACTGAAACCAGCTTGGGAAAACCAGTAAGTGTTCACTGAGAATCTCTTCCAAACATGTAATCCACTAGAGTCACGTGACAGGCATTAGAAATCAAACTGTTGCGGAAAGAATAATCTAGCAGTAAGGGGAGGCCTTAAACTAGGCTACTCTTAAGGGCACCCCCCGGAAACAATCTGTTCTTTACACAACTGACACATTGACCAACAATAGGAAGCGATTCCCCTTCGGTTACAGCCGCAGAGGTGGATGGAGGCTGTGAGCTAGCGGTAATGAGAACAGGGTCACTCGTTAGTTCATCTTGTAATGCAAAAATAACAACGAAGAGGTAAGAAGAGTAAGTTCTACGAGTTCTAGAAAACTTTATGCAAAGACAGTTCCGTGGTGGTGGTAAAGTGAAGGGAATAAGCCGGGAGAGAAAAGATGAAAGGGCCACAGAAAGCACCCACATGCAAACCGATGAGGATGCAACACAGAGGGGGCTGTATGCGTGTACATACACACATATATGCACACCACAGCTGGCAAGTATGCGTAAACACAGCTAAAAACCACATGCAAGCCAAAAAAAACACAGCCTTGCCTTGGAGCAGACACACACACATCCCGTTGTAATTGATGAGCGCTACGTACACAGTCAAGCGCAGGGACCAAAGGGAAGCGAGTAATAAGGAGCTCGTTAACAGCAGCCTAATTTCAGTCACGTTACCCTCCTGCTAGTGTTGAGCTATTACTTCTAACATCAAGAATGACATTTTCATGCAAGACATCCTTTTCTGACACCTTAACCTCCCTACAGAACTGCAAACTCCAGTATCCTGCAAGACCAAAGCGTAAGGACTGGTTTGTTTTACCTTTCTTCCTCGCTTTGACGGCCTCTTCCCATAATCTCAGGGTCTCTACCTGCTTTCCAGGCCAACTGGTTACATGCTGCTGCTGCTGCTGTTGCTGCTGCTGCTGTTGCTGTTGTTGTTGCTGCTGCTGCTGCTGTTGCTGTTGTTGTTGCTGTTGTTGCTGCTGCTGCTGCTGCTGCTTCTGGTTGCTGGTCTCTTCACTCATGCATGCTATGCCAATTAAGTAAGAACATAAATTCACCTTGAAAAGTTACTCTGTTTTCTGCTGAGATCACAAAGGCTTCTTCCACAAAGAGCAGGTGGAATCTCACAGGATTCCAAGAGCAAAAAATCAGAGGTGTTTAAAACCATATAATTAATTCTGTGCTTTATAAAACTACTTTTCCAAGAGCTAAAAAAAACCCCAAAATCTAAGTCAGGAACATCAATTTTCACTGCCAAAAATGTCCTTCCTTTTGAGTTGGATGTATTTTAGGAAGAATGAAATCAAGGGTTACCCAGGGTCTCTACAACTCAAGCTGGTCACCAGATTCCACTTTTCTAAACCTCAGTCTCAGTTAAAAAACCAAAACAAACAAACAAACAAAATCCTAAAAAAAATTAAAAAGCCTTTTTACTTTATCACAAGTATGACTTAAACTTTTCAGTTTACCTTTACATCACAAAGCTGCATATTACTACTCTCTGGCCACATTACAGCTCACCATTTCCACCTCTAACAGCTGCTGTAAATGCCTCCTGTGAGCTGGCTGAGCACCGCCGAGCCGGCCGGGGAAGCCAGAGCTGTAACTCTACACCTTGAAAAATACTTCACAGCCAAATTCTGTATTAAGCTCCACAATCGGGCATTTTAGACATTCCCGGTACCTTCAAATTATCCAGGAGTAACAGGAACTGAAAAGATGTTGTAAATTAATACCGTTTAAAAGGCTTTAAGGACAAAGTTTCCAAAGACATTCCTTACTTCTCCCTCTTGATTCCACTGAAAACCCATTTTAGATCGCTAACCATGTGGGTTAACTTAAGTTACGGGTATTTTAATAGGGAAGATTTGAAAGTCAAGTCTTTTGTTTGCTCACCAGGCACTCCCAGTTCAGGCTTCAGCACTTCCACAGGGTTTAAGACTAGAACTATTACAAACATCTCATCTGAACTCCTGCACACCACCAGTCAAATGCCATTAACGCTCAAAACATATCAGGGCTGGATCTAAATGCTTTTCTTGTCAGCTACTGCCAGAGGGAGGAATCACTGAGCCCCAGAGTCAAAGCTCAGAGAAAGCAGAGGAATCTTTCTCCTAATTTTGATGAGCTTTAGATGAGGCTTCAAACCTGAAACGTGGCAGATCTTAGCAGCTCTTAAATATTCTAAATCTCCAGAATTATCTGCTGGACTCTCCAGCCTGTACAGTGGGGAAGCAGCACCGCACTTAAAACCCCTGGGAAGTCTCTTCTCCAAGAGACGGGTTATCCTCACAAACTGCAGGGCACTCCTAGGGGGTAAGAGCACAGTCTAGCAGCAAACCAACTCCACATACGCCAGTTCTTGAGCTGAAGAAGACTCTCTTACCAAACATCTATTTTTAATAGGTGTGAATCCCCAGACGGATGGGTACGGTTCTGCATTTGAACGCAATCAAAGGCAATTCCCTTTGCAAACACATTGTTATTAGAAATGTTTTTAAAACGTTCACCTACTTTTATTGATGCCTTGTTTACAGGTATTACAGTTGATACTTTGGCTCTGCCCGTGTGTCTTTAAGTGGCTGGTGATATATGCTGCACTCAGAAGTTTACCACAGATATTACACGATACCTTTCCTTCATGGCGCACCATGTGTGTCCGCAGTCTGTCTTTGGTGGCAAAGGCAGCAGTGCACGTCTATATGAAGGACAACAGTGACACTTGAAGTGCAGACAGCATCATTACAGTACCAATCACACGCCCGCCGTAAGCCCGTTTTTACCTTGTAGGTGCAAACAGTATCCCAAGTATATGGACAACCTTAACTTTTACCTGTTATTTATAGAGAAATCCAAATCAAACTACTCAACGGAGACTGAAAAATGGCACTTGGCTTCTGAGACAATCAGGACAAAAATCATACTCTATACTACTTGAAGTTCCTTAAAATAGCAGGCTGCCTTACCTACCAAAGCTAGAGGTAGCTTATAAAAAAAACCAAAACCCAGCCTGGAGCAGTCCAAGTTGTTTTCTGATACAATATTACTGTACAAATACGAACCTGATACCTTAAATTGCTCAACTACTTCTGTTCCCGTTTAAATCAGAACAAGGAAACAAAACCTTTCTCTAAGGCTTTTTTTTTTTATTTTTTTTTTTTACCAAAAGCTTTTATTTCATATGATGAGTCACTGAAACACAGGCTGGAACAAGCCTGGATATTCCAAGCAAGACAGTTAATTGTTCAAGGGCAGCTGAGTACTTTCTCTTATACTTGGTCATCAACTTAATGACAACTGCCTTTCACCTTCCAGCAAAGTAACGGATCCAGGATCAACTACTCCGGTCCATTTTAAAGGGATCTACTGAGAAAGACGTTGAATTTAAACGTGCTGAGAAACACGCCGCACACGTTACTCCGGTAATCGGCACTGGGCTGAGGATGCTGTTACAATACCACTACCAAGTTAAGCATATCGTAAAACAGCACCTACGCTGTTCTCCAGGAATGTAAAAAGCCTCCCATCTTCCTACAAAAGTAGCCAGAGCATCCTTTAGAACTGCCTCTACCCTGGCAGCAGAGCTACCGTGCTGCTGCTATGCGAGGCAGATGCGACTTCCTTCCTAAACTTGCTTTTCAAATGGAAGTCCAGGGGCAAATACAGTTTGGAAAGACAGTTCACCTGAGACTCTAACGATAGGCTAAGGCATTGTTCTTAATAAACCATTTTAGCCCTTACTTGGCATTTGAAGGGTCTCTCTGTTGAGTGAACGTGTTTAACGTGACAGCTTAAATGATCAGGCCTGCAAAAAAGAGAGGAACAGAAAATGCACACTGTTACAAGCACGTAGTGAGGACACCTCGGCCAGCGGTGCTGAACACTGCGCTGATGACCGAGCCCTTGCCACCCACGTCCCTCTGCACGGCAAGAATGAGCACGTTCCCCCTCCCCAGGTGGTGGCTTTCAGCTAGAGTAACACGTAGTTACGCTGAGGCCCAACCTGCCATTTAAACTTAACTGTATTCTTACGCACCTGAGAACGGCACGTGTGGTTATACCTCGTGTAAAGGTGACAGATCAAGAGCTCTAAAGGTTGAAGTTTTCTCTGTTGCGAGCACAGATGTAACTACAGGCAGCAGCAATGCAAGCTCCCCCACAATGCTCTGTCAGCGCACCTCAACCCTGCTATGAGACAAGGAGCCCATCTGCCTGCCCGGCCCCGTTCGGTCATTGACCTTGTAAAGGGGGCTCCGTGGTCACCACCAGTGACATGGACACGTGTCCTACGGGACCTGGATGAGGTCGCAAAATCATTTCAAAACACTCCCATAAAAAAGCGACCACTTTTGGCCACTGCCAATGCGGCTCAGACCGAGACCCACGCCCTAGAGGTAAACAAGGCTCTTTATCCCCTCACCAATCTTCTAAGATGTCTGGTTCTCCTAGCCCCTCGCTATGATAGCTTAACCCTTCTTGGTTATGAAAAGCCAATACTTGAGCTCGCCTGGGATTTTCTACATGGTACCTCGAGAAGCCTTTTCCACAAACACCACAGGTGTATGGTTTCGTGATGCCACCTTCGTGAGACCTCACGTGGTAGGTCATGCGATCCTTTCTCTTGAAGCGCTGATTGCAAATTGGACATTCAAAGGGCTTTTCATCTGAGTGGGACAGCTTGTGCCGGTTGAGATGGTAGACATCCCTGAAGGCCTTTCCGCACATCTCACAAGCGTGGTTCTTCTTAACGGGCTTGCTGGGCTTCTTCACCGTCTGCGTCACTGCCATGGCCGTTGCGCCGGCACTACTGCTGGGGTTGGTGGCAGAGGAAGATGTAGTGACTGTGGACAGGATGCCTGCGATAGTCGAAACCAATGAACTTCGGCTGTTGTCACCAGCGATGGTCGAGATAAGGGGCACCATTGTGGTGGGAGTTTTCTTTGGCCGTGACACTAACTTTATCCCTGTGTGGCAGGACTCGTGACGCCTCAAATGGTAGCTGTCCCTGAAAGCTTTGCTGCAGTAAGTGCACACAAAGGAGGTTTTAGGTTTTTCCTTTTTAATCCCAACAATAGCATCCTTTAATGTTTCTGGTGCAGGCTGAGGTTTCTGCGTTATTGGTAAGGGCAGAATCGGCTTCTGATCTGGTGGCTCAACAGCAGAGCTCAGGAGAGGCAACAAACTGTTCTGTGCTGCCTGCTGTTGGTGATGTGAGGCTTCGTGTGCCTAAAACCAAACATTCACACTTAAATTCTATTGATGGGTGCTCACTCTGACACGGTGAGTACATTTACAAGCTACAGGAAAGCACATTCTAGACCGAAAGCCATTGAAGTAACAACTGGCAAAGGTTACGTAATTCTGGGTCTGCACAGGATAAACCGCTCGCGCTTTGAACGCGTTCGCCGTGCAGATCCTGCGGGGAGTGTAGGAAGGCACACATCATAGCAATCAAATAATTATTAAGTTTCCAGAGGGCAACACTTCTTACGGAAAACAACTAGGTGCTTGTCAGATCTTATACTAACACCGCGTTTGATCTTTACATAACAGGTAACTTGTTTTGCTAACGATCATATCAGATGCCACCTTGGGACTATCTTTGGAGCGTACGAACGTACTGACAGGAGCTGCAAAGTAACGCCCCACCTTTAAACCCAGCTTAGTACACGTTGAGAATTAAAACTGCAGCCACGGAGAGCCAGGATGCGATAAGCTGTCTTGTTTAAACAAGGTGTTCATACCAGCCTGTTAGCGCTGAAACCAAAGCAACTGGCATCGAGTGCTGCCTAAAGCTGCACTTCTACACTGAGCAGCTTCCTGATGCATTTATACACTGGCCACTGTGCTCTGGTAACTAATAAGAATAGCAACATGTTCTTTTTCTCTTCATCAGCAGCTACTTCATGATAGGAAGAGAAGCTAATCGATACGCACTGGCAGACATCTAGAGAACACAGCTGGGGAGTGGGGGGGGGTGAAAAAAAACCCTGAAAGCTGTTTCAGAACAGCTGACTCTGTTCAGATCAACTGACTCTGAACGACAGAATCAGTGGGAGAAGCGAAAGGGAAGAGAGGGTGGGGGGGACCCCTGCGAGCGTGCCCCGCTCAACTGAGCCGCAGCCTGCGCCGCTACGGGCTGCTCTACACACGCTTGTACTGGGTGATGTTTATTCTAGGGCAGAAAACACTGTTATTAAAACTCATCCAGTCAGACTGGGACAAAACCCTGGCAGATACAATTTTAAAGTGGTTTAGAAACCACACAGACCAATTCAGCCTAATGGAGCATTAAAATAAATCACTCTAGCACCTTAAGCCAGTTTAAGCGCATCTGTATTCAAGATGTGCCTCGGCCTCATCAGCACAGTTTCGGGCCAGTCTCATTAACGCAGCGTGCCAGGTCCGAAGCGGAGGCTGGGGAAACTTGAGTTCCCATTAGATCAGCCCCACAGCCCTCCCTACACCTTCCTTCACAAAGTACCACAACCGCAGGCTGCGAGAGAGGAGGAAAACGCTGTGCTGGCTCGCACCCCCCGACCTGTTTGCTGTTACGTCGGTGGAGGGCGGCCAGCGTTCCCAAGCACGCTCAGGCTAACGCTCTTCCTACGCCAATCCGTTCCATCGCGCCCTTTGGAGAAGTCACTATTTCTGGGAGTGCGCTTTGGGACTTTTCCTTAGTTGCATCCAAAGCTGCGGCCGCGTCACCTGTCCCCATCACAGCAGCGACTACGGCCACCTCGGTACCACTCTCCCTCGGTGGCAGGGGGGCTCCCACCTCCCCCTGCCACCACACGAGCCCTGCATCGCTTCGGCACCTCCTTTCTCAGGAGCGTGAGGCCGGTAAGCTTTGGATAAAAGCCACCAGTGGATGCACACGCTGACCCACGTGGGTACGAATACGGGCTCCCCCACACCGCAAGCCTATCTGGACATGAGAACGCTTCACGGGAGAAAGCCCGGATTCGGTACAATAACGGGAGACCAAACTTGCAGGAATCATTGGGAACCAAACCAGCCTGTCCGGTTTTATCTGCGCTCTAGGTCCCATCCGTGATGAAGCTTGGGATGCAACAGGTAGGCTGAACATTGCTGCCCTGCGCCCGGCCGCAGCGGCCACCGCC
>JAAGNO010017533.1:6304-29844 GCA_033439905.1 Ceryle rudis
ATTTTATTTTCCTCAGTTTAAAAAAAAAAAAAAAAAAAAAAAAACAAAAAACAAAACAAAGCACAAAGAAAACGTCCTTAATCCACATTATTGTGTAGTCACCAGGTTCTGTCAAAGTGATGAGCCTCTAGAATTTGTTACAGAGGTTGACACTTAACAGATTTTAAAATAAATTTTAAATAAAATAAACTGGAAAAGGAAAACAGAGATTGCAAGGAAAGGTCCTCAGATGAACGATGGCAGCAACACTGAAGATTCCAGAAGAACTTTCACTTGAGCTAAAGTGCATATTATTTCTTTAAGGCGAGAAAAATTCACTACTCAAAGGAAAATCTTCATAAGACTATTTACAGCAGCCCATCTGAGCCATCTACTCATCAATACAGGCTGCTTCAGTGCAGTGCACCTTGTCCAGACTAATCCTAGAAATCAGGGCACCTCTTCTAGAAAGAAAAAGCAACACCATAGCTTAATATACCTAATGCAATTAATAAGCCTCTCTTGGACTCCCATGTATTTTTAAATCATTGTTTTCTGCCCCGGTATTTGCCAAGATATTATTTTTACTGTCTCTTTTTAGAGTTTCTAGAATTCATAAGTTCACTCGTGTTGACCTACTATGTTCAAACATCAGACATCTCCTGAAGGTACACTGCATTATTTCAGCAGAAAACCATGCTGACCTCGCTGATTATCTCACTTAGCCTCAGAAGCAGCAAATCAAAACAATTCCTCTGTCTGTGAAAGGGAACAAGAGGTTTAATATTTTCTGACCATTTTTACTTCCAAAAGATCCTCTCCTGCTCCTTTCCAAAGGATCTTGACTATATCCCAGGCAAGGAAAGAACTCCAAATAGGAAACTATGAATTAAAAAATAATAATAAAAAAATAGTACCAAACAATTTCTTTGGGAATCAGTGTAAGATGTGACCTTCACCTTTTAATGCATAACATTTCCAAAATTAATTTAGAGCCATGCAGACCATGCCATTTTGACTAGTACTACCTTCACTAAAAAAAAATAAAACCTCTTTTACACTATGTATCCAAACATCTGCAGCCAGTTAAAAAATGTAGCAGTACCTACTTTGGGGAGCTCTAACATAGTAAGCAAAATTAACCTCTGGTGTCTATGCATGCCACCTGGAACTGAGTAAGAATAGAAGGAATATACCTAATATTTGGTCATATATGAGATGACTCAATATGCGTATTGACAAAAACTATGCTAAATACACGGCTCTTCCATTACAGGGAGAATTATTGATCTTTCCCTGGTTTGCTTCATTTTCACAGGTATCACAGTTATTCCAACTTTATCAAACAAAGTAAGCTATTATTCCAACCAAGACAGCTGCTGCCTAGAGTAGCAACCAGAAAAAAAGCTCCTAATTTGGTACTAAGTATTCAGGATGATAACTATCACTGTACTCCCAGCAGATCTTACAAAGGGAAAAAAAAAAAAAAAAGTGTGCCTGTTGCGGGAGAGGAGAAACTGTACACACTGCCAAGATGTAACATCAGAGCAGGAACCCATAATCATCAAAGCAAAAAAAAAAGATGGAAAGCAGAAGTGCAACTATTGTTAGATTCTTCTATCTTCATGAGATTGGAAGACACGGCAGCCTTTTTATGTATGTGCATATATATATGCACAGAAAATCTAAAGCTTGCTTGATCTTCTACCCAAGTCTTTGCAGCCCTCATAATCTAACCTTTCTCTCCCCATCCTCTCCCCCAAGATTTTCTTCCTTCTATTTTCTTACTTCAAGCAGGACAAACTCTCCATAGAACAAACAGAGCATCACAGTGAGGGGCACACTTAGCAAAGCCTCCACAAGCACTAAGGACTTTCCCAGAGAGTCCATCGTATGGCAGCATGCAGCTGTACGCAAAGAAAACGCTCAGATCTCCAACATGTTACACCAGAATTCAGAGTTCTCCATTTGAATCACACACTCTGAAGTTTTGCTTACCATTTTTAAAATGTAAAAATGCACATTTGGAGAGGAAACCTCATATAATGGGACATCACAACCACTAAGACAGATTTTTTTATAAAACAGCAGTTTCCTGAAGAGCAGTTTTGGAAATACCTGTAACAATAAAGCGTTAAGAAGACCACGCTTTAGACAGCACCACTCCTCCCTCCCCCCAAGGAAAACATCCTGCTTAACAGCTTGCATTCAGCAGCCAAGAATTCACTCATTATTTCTGGTTACCCATCGAGCAATTCAAAAGCAGAAAAGTAGAAATCCACCTTAGGACACCAAAAGACAAAAACATAGAAAGAAACATCACATATGTGGTACTGAAAGCTTTCAATAGAGTTGAAAAAAATAATACAGACCCAAAGATCTCTGGAGTTCCTGGTTCTGCTTTCTCCACTGATTTGGTGCAGCATTGAGGACCCACCTGACTCCCATCAAAGCTTTTAGGCAGCTACCCAATGCCTCTTCTCTCAGAGCTCTCTGATGGGTTTGCACCTGGGGAAATACTGGCCCAGAAAGTTAACTCTGTAACTGCCACACTAGTTAGAAATGATTGGGGCACCAGCTTTTGTCAAAAGCTTCTGTTCTAGTAAAAGGTGTCCCATTTCTCACAGTGCAGGAGGCCATGCAGGACTGACAGTTCCACTCTCCTTGGGCTGTTTTGGAAGGAGAGTTTTACATTTTGCAGGCTGACACATTAGCCTGTATTTTCTTCCTTATGACCTTGCTAAACAGAAAAAAAAGTAGAACTTGGTGTACCTGATACATTCTCTTCCAAATAGAACAGTAATTATCATCTTAAAGTTTAAAATATCCAAAGAATCTAAATTTCCTTCCAACGCATCCAAAGGAGGCACGTACCTATTTCATGAAGAATAAATCAAAGATTTGTATTTTCTTCTGAAAGAGAGAGACTGGGCTATAGTAGACCAATAGCAGCTAGTATGGGATAGTTTTGGATTTGTATTGGGAACGGTGTTGATAACACGGGGATGTTTTCATTGGTGCTGGCTGAGCAGTGTTTACACAGAGTCAGGGTCTTTTCTGCTTTTCACCCCACCCCACTAGTGTGCAGACTGGAAGTGCACAAAGACACAGCCAGGACAGCTGATCCCAGCTGACCGAAGGGATATTCCAATCCATATCATGTCATGCCCAGCATATAAACCTGGGTGAAGAAGGAAGTGGGGGGACATTAGAAGTTATGGTGTTTGTCTTCCCAGTTCACTGCTACACACGATGTAGCCTTGCTGTCCTGAACATGCCTGAACACCTGCCTGCCTATGGGAAGTGGTGATTCAGTTCCTTATTTTGCTTTGCTTGTGCATATGCCTTTTGCTTTTCCTATTAAACTGTCTTTATCTCAACCCACTAATTTCCTCACTTTTACCTTTCTGATTCTCTCCCCCATCCCACAGGAGGGGGAGTGAGGGAGCATCTGGGTGGGGTTTAGTTGACAGCTGGGGTTAAACCACAACAGCCTGTCTGCATCTTTTCCTGTTTTATAAACATCTCTGTGAATTTAGCCTTGGGTACGGTACAGAAAAGAAAACAACAAAGCCAATTAAAATGAGGTTTCTAAGTGGTGTTTCAGTTTTCTTTCTTTTCACATTAAAAAATGGAAGATATAATGCTTTATTTTCCGCAAATGAATGTGTTCTAGAAGGGCAAAGCATTGTATTGTACAGTTTTATTGGACTGGATCTCAGAACACTCTCCAACAATAATTAATGAACATCACCTGACTGGTCTTCTTTAATCTAGATAAACATCAGCAATATTTTACACTGCAGGAAATAGGGGAACACAGGTGTTAAGTGGCTTGCCCAAGGTCACACAGCAAGGCTGTACCAGAGTTAGGAACAAAATAATTCTCCTCTGCAAGACACCAAGCCACAACTTTTAAAAGTACTGCAAAGTAATGCTGCTTATCTTCTATTACAAAGCCCTGTCAGTGCTTATGTGCAGTCTGCCAGAATCTTTAAAATCATTCTGAAAAGAAGACCTTCACTTCAGCTGTTCTGCTCCCCTGAAGTGGGGTGTCGAGCTAAGGAGAAGAGGAAGGGCTCAACAGTTGCCCAACAATGCTGCTGCACCAGCCCTTCCTTGCACCTAACAGAGCATTTGCCCTGGCCCCAGAAGCTCTAAATGGAAAGAAGGACAAGCCAGAGGAAACTGAGAGTCCTAAAATACAATGTATCACACCATCAGTAATCCCTCAAAAAAAAAAAAAAAAAAAAAAAAAAAAAGGATTCTGGGCTGTATTAATTTTCTATCACACCATCCTGCTAGTGACACTCCTTTCTTAAACAGGATATTAATGGCCACAGAGCAGTGAAGGGTCACTGGAAATTGTGAGGAAATGGCAGATTTGGGGGCTTCATTCTTGTGTCTATTTCTTAGAAATGGGAGAAGAATCGACACCAAAAGGAAAAAAAAAACCAACAAAAAAAAAAACCAAACCCACACCTGTCTGATTTATTTCCTCTCTCCTAGACAGCTTCATGATCTATATTGTTAATATAATGACATAGCTTGTTCCATTCTTCAATTGCTTGTCACCTGTACTTGGCAGACTTCAGAAAGCCAAAAACAGAGAGAAGGAAGCTGGTAATTACCAGAACCAAACCCACTATCTTACTACTGGGACATGTAGAAAACACAAATCAGTAAGTATCTAACTATCTAGTTAGAGAAAAGGGCTACAGACAAATGACAATATGCTTCTGTTATTATGTCACACCAAAAGTTACCATAACCACAAGTTTTAATCAACATTTAAAAAAAAAGTAATTTAAATAAAATAATATCTGTACTTATGATCTTCCAGTCACATTCTTTATTAGCTGGACTGTCCCCAGCTACCCAAATAGTGCTGTATTGATGTTGGGTGTGCAGTGCAAATGAGATGGAAGCATTTTGTCATACAAAGGTAAAGCACGAAGGTTTTGGGGGTTTTTTGCTTCCCAGCTACCAGGTAGTTTCTGATATCCAGATTTATCCTTCCTTAGCAGTTCCATGGTATCTTTCCACAGATGCTTAACAAATAACAAGATTAATTAAGCATCACTTTGAAAATTCATAATCTGCTAAAGGGAGAAATGTTTCCAAATATCATAGAATTACTTAGTTTTTCACATTAGAAAACTGACAGTGTCTGACTGAGGGCTGAGTTTTCAGCTCATTTGAGCTGGTATAGCTGGACCCAGACTGTAGCTGTTGGCATTATTTACCATTGTTTACCACAAGCTAAAACTTTATTCACAAGAATAGTTCTTCATAAATACAAGTAGAGATGCCAAAAAATTAGATTTAAAGCCCTATTGCCTGTAACTGAGCTCTTTATGAATAAGGATTACTCGCAAGAGCAGAAGGTGCCCAAGGAGACCACTAAATCAAAACAGACTCAAAACCAGAAAGTAATACATTATAATGAGAAGAACAGGAGAAAAGTAAACAAGGCAGACATTTGGAGCTAGAGAGGAGTGGTAACAGAGTAAACTGCACCTCCCACATTCTCAGCTGTCTACAAGGAATCAGCTTTACCTGCTGCTGGTAAGAAAGTCAGACTATTGCTCTATTAAGTCTATCCCAAGCTCTCACGACTGTGTCCCCTGCAGAAGTCCTCCAGACATAATGTATCCCCTCACATGTGTATTAGAAATAGGTGAAAGAGTGGGTACAAATAGCTACTTTCAGCAGCTGTCTGATGGCAAAGATTTTTGCTTAATCAGGAGAATTCCCTCGTACATGTCTCAGATCACTTTAAATGGACTTTGCATTGCATGATCGCACTTGTATGACATAAACTTACTTAGTAAATTAAAAAAATTTGGAGTTCTATTACAAAAAGATGGAATCATCAAAATGGAATGCTAAAAAGGCTTATAAATATAGAAGACAGTAAAAATTAAGCTTGTCAATTCAAACAGGTCCACAGATGTTACATTACTCTGTGTGACATGGTAAGAGTCAAATAGAAAATAAGTCCTGGAGATGTGATCTCCAAGAGGACATTCTTTAACAAGTAGTAAGGGGATTAGAATAAGAAAAATTAGGTTAGTGTAGTTGCATTTCAACCCTTCACAGTTCTGTTGAAAGTAAAAGTCTACAAACTGACCTTGTAGTTGGGTCACCGAGACAGGTACTGAATCTGAGATACAAAAATCAGAAAATGCTTTTTACAAATTTTTACTCATTACCAAGCTCCCTTGAATCTGAGCATCCGCTAGTTAAGAAACTACAGAAAAGTGTGGGAGATGACCACGTAGAGAAAGCGGCATGCTGCTGGTCTGTTATCCTGGCTGCTAATACATCATATCCATACTCTAGACACCACGTGTTAATGACACAAGAGGCATGCTTCACATTAAGTATAGTCTTCCCATAGCCAAACTGGACAACTTTTGAAAAAAGTCATGGCTCTTGCCCTATTTGTTTTCCCCTGACGAAAAAAAGTCATGGACTGGAAAGCAAGTAAGAGAGGGTGGAAGCACATCTGGACCTTCAAGTTATGAGATATTCCCAGGTCCTTCAGTTTAGGTGCAGCTAATGATAGTGCATCACAGGTCACAAGCAATAAAAGAATGAATGTATAACTTATGTCTGATAAAATATTTAATATGACTGTACTAGAAACCCTAATTACACGTGGAGAGTTTAAAGCGAACTGTCCAGATTGTATAGTGACGATTAACCAGCTGTGACTAGGAACAAAGGGAAAATAGCCTGTACTAAGGCAGAAACAGCAATAGCATTTACATAATTTACATACATTCTGATTATTTGTAAATCAGGACTGGGAAATAACAAAGCTGTTAGCCCCAGATAGGGTCACTTGCCATTTTTGTTTATATACAACACTTAATTCTGTAGCAACATACATAGGTGTAGGCGGGAATGAAAGCCATCCAGAACTTAAGGAACTAGATAAATGTTGTAAAAATCAAAGAAAACAACTTTATATTTACAAGATTAAAAGTTGTCCTTTGAATTGTAAACACACAGACACAGTTACTTAGTTTGGTTCTATTCGAAAGGATTGCATATTGATAATGAACATTTCCTCAGAAGATTTTTAAACAAATGGTGTCTCGGCCTCTCAATTACTGCTCATTGGGATAATTCAAAGAATCATGGTCAGTAAGGGCATACCAAACATTGTCTGAAAGGGTAATCAGAGTGGAACCATTTACCCATTCTGTATAAAGAATGTTTCTTACATTATTTGATGAGTATCAACTATCCAATGTTTGATTTAAAGCAGGAATTTTTCCTCAATTTGCTTTGCAAAATACAATTGCCAAGATCAGAAATGACATTTTATTCATTCTTATTCCTATGGAAAGTTTCAGCCTTTGTACCACCTTCAAATACAGTATCATATTCCTTTCTCCAATTCATAATTCAAATAAGGCACCCTTTCTTCTCTATAGGATTACACAGTAACAATACACATTAGTTAGAGATGTCAATGTATGTTTTATTACAAAAGTCAAACTAGGCTTTATCCATAATTTTCTAAATCTCATTAAAGGTTCTTTCATATTGCAGATAGGATAAAGTAGCACTTTAAACTTTATAAATCTATTTCCGCTAGTACAGGGAATCCATTGCCATCTGTAGTTACAGTGTACGACAAAGGAATGCCTTGGGGGTGAGTCTGTTCAAATGCAGATAAGGTGGCCTGCAATGAATCACTGTCCCCTGGAAGTGACTAGCTTGTTAATGAAAGGTCAGAGATCACAGCATCACTGTTTCTCCTATTTCTCCAGCAGAAAGAGCAGCAGTGACTGGATTTTCTTTATCACTTCCTTTCTTTTTTCTCTTCACTGAAGTACTCTCGAGTATCTGTTCTTGTTCCTGCTGTCTCTGTTTTGCTGATGAGCACTGCCTTTTGAGACAGCACAATTGCACAATGTATTTCTAACTAGGCAGGACTACTATAGAATTGGACTGTATAGATTTCAGGCTTATTTTCTGGATGCGATTCAGTTTCACTTTTGTTGTTAAGAATGTACATTTCTCAATAGCACAAACTCTCATTTTTTAAAAATGAGGCTAATGCCAAAAGACGTTCCTTGGAGGACACTTCTAATCAGGGATTATCCTCAAGGCCAGTCAATGATGGCCAGTTTACTTCTCTTGACTAATTCCACTGAATTTTCTGAATGGAAACATAATAATGAAAGTTTCTCTGTAACACTTCCCAATTTATATGTGGCAGTCATGGTTATGTTTCCATTTAAAACTTGTTTAGCCTCAGGCTCCAGTTCAGTAAAGAACTTAAGATCTTGAGTAAGTGCTTTGCAGAACCAGCACTTTGGTTGGTACATCTTGGCTCAGCCATCATTTCACAAGCTAAAAATCCATAAACACTAATCAGAGCAAGTCAACTCTTCTCATATAAGTCTGTATTTGACCAGAAGCCTGAGGATACTCCAAATTCCCAGATATATTTTTATCATGATATTTACCTAGCAAACATTGCAGTTAAAACACCCCAGGACAGCCATTCATGTATTTAGACTGAAAGGACAGTAAGGCTGTAAGAGCTCTAGTGAGCCAGGAAATATTTCCCAACAACATAGTATATAACTGGTATAACCCTCTTTAAATTTATCAAATACACTCTAAAGAGCCTGCTCCCCAAATAAAACAATGCAAAACAAATAGACAATCAGGTCCTAGAGATAGTCCTTATCAGTGCATTTTACAGCAATTCTTTTTTTAAGTGAACCAAAAGAAACAGGGCTGAAGAAGTCAACATGATAAATGGCAAACCTTCCCTGAGAAGCCTTGTTGACTGACAGATGGAAGAGAAGGAGCTAGGATTTCAAATGAAGCAACTGGTCACTGCTTAATGGATTTTATCAAGACTGGAGTATTAGATTTCATTAACCTATACAGACACCATAGTTACAATTCACCTGAGCAGAGCAGTATATTTTATACTGTAGCAGACTTAGGAGATTGTTGAAGTACTGTGTGGGTCTTGTCCTGATATGAATTTCAGTAAAGAAAGGGAAATAATAAAGAAGAATCTTGAAAGGCGGTTTCTCTCACCTGCTTTTCAATTTCCTTGTTAGAGACTTATATTACATCCCCAGCTCCTCTGACCTCATCCTACCCCTAGAGAAATCTTATGATTTTAAAAGCATCTTTCTAGGCTGGCCATCTATTTATTATGTAAGTAGAGAACATACTCCACACAGTATCTGATGCTTCTGATACCTAAGAATTGCTGCCACAGAAGGCCAGCCTTTCAGTTTAGAAAGGAATTACAGAGACAATCTCTCATTAAAGCACTCTCTGGTCTCAATTCAACTGTTGAATGAATCAAATGGAATGGCAGCCATATACCCTTTGCAAGACAAAAAGGGTTAACACTGTTTTGAGACCGTTTCTCCTTTCTTTGCTCAGTTTCTTCTAGCATCTTGGGACATTCCTCTGAATTGATCTATACCATGTAAGATATCACAGTCTGAGTCTCTTTTGCAGTCACAGCTGAACAAAGTTGGTGCAAAATTTAAACAGTACTATTCTGAAGCATTTTCACCACCTTTTGTTAGATGACCATAGCTGTATGAGGGGTAAGATGTACAGAGAAGCCCAATGAAATTCTCCTGCACACAAAATGTTGACTCTGAAATACATATATTTTCCATGGAGGGAGATATCCCTGCCACTTCTCTTACTTAAAATTTTAGAACACGTTCTGAATTCAGAGGAACATGCAATCTACTCCACACTGAATGCAATTCTCATTTATACAATGCTCCATTTATACCAGTCTGTCAGCTTAAAGGACCTTTGGAGTAGGAGTAATTACAGTTATGCACACTTCATGGCCCCATTATTCTGACAAAGTGGCGTAAGGAAGCTCCGATGCAGAAGAAAATCAGGTCTACTTATTTTTTAATACAGTGACTTTAATATGGTTGTGTTTTATCTTCAATTCTGTCTATATATCTCAGTCCTCTCCTGTGCTTTTGTGTGTTATTTCTACCGCTCGATACTATACTTGGTCTTCTTGGAGTACTGCCTCTTCAATAAAATATGAGAACATTAGGGGTGAAGAGTAAGCTCTTAATTCAAGTCACATACTGAGTGACGGGAGAATGAAAGGCTATGTGTTTTGAACTTAGGCCATTTTCATGCTTTCAGATGTGCTTGTGGTTCTGCTCTGACTACAGGTCCGTCCTCAGTACTTTATTTATCAACAGCAACTCTATACTCCCTGCATGGTGATGTTCTTAACACAGCTCCTGTGACATCTCATAGTTTTGAGCTGATTTGATTCTCCTTTCTGGCAATATCCCTTGGTTTTGTCCTCTGCAGTTTTAGTAACTAGTAAACTAAAGAAAAAAGTGAATTTCTCTCTTTTAATAATCTGTCTTCCATAAACTAGTTACAAGGATCATCATAGTACTTGATGGGGAATCTTTTGGACTTTTTCTAGCACTCATTCCACCATACTGCATTTTGGAAAGTTCCCTAAAACTGTAAGACAAAATGTAGGTGTGCTGGGACAGGCTGTACCTGATCATATTAAAGGATCTAGATATTGAGCAGCAGGTTCTAGGTAGCCATCTCATTAGAGCTCTATTTCTCCTTGGGGTTTCAGGTAACATAGCAGGGGTTCTAGGTAAACATGACAGTGATACCAGAGCCACGAGTTCTTGGAAAGCCCTTGGGAAATATCTGCAATGCTCTTCAAAAATTCCTAGATTCTAGGTCAGTGAAATACTAGAAAAGGTCTACAGCTAGGAACTATTAGAAAGCTCTGGGGAAATCCTAGAATGGTTCTGGACTGGGAAAATCTTTGAAAACATTGAGGATTCCCACAAAAGTTCTAAGTTAAAGAATTCTTGAAAACACTGTGGAAAATTCAAAGAAAGCAGCAGGGGATTAATCTCTTTTGAATCTCCTGGAACACCATACAAAGCCATATCTGTGTTGTGCATCTTTAAGGAAAAGGGAACCGTCATGCATCAGTGAGACATAAAGGATAAAAGGAAACAGAAGGGTAAATGAAGAAATGAGAATAGTCACCTAATTAGCCTTCTTCACTATCCTAAGAGAAACCGATTAGTTGCAGTCTTTTTCATGATGCCTTTCCAGGAACCTTATCTTTCCTCACCAAAGAATCCCCTTTTCTATGTTGCTGTGTCTAATACTGCTTTCCTGTCTCTTTGGTGGAAGTCCACCACGTAAGAGCTGTGTTCCTAAATCTGACAAAAGTGTGGAGGGGGCTTGGAAGTGCTCCAGCTGCCGTGTCTTTAATTTGCATCATCTCTGTATCATGTCCAGTTCTTGATAAGTGCTGTGTAACTACTGTACTTCATGATTTATAAAATATTGCAGCAGTCTTGGTAATGCTGTCACCAGAAAGACATCTTTTTTTCCAGAAGAACTGTGCTGATGAAAGAAACCTGACTATTGTGAACTCCAAGGTGAGGAAGGGCCCTACTTGATAAATCTGAGTTGGCAGCATAAAAGATTTTAAAAATTAAAACACGTGAGAGAAAAGTATCTTGGAGAAAGGATGACAAGGGAGCCAAGAGAAGCAGATGTTTTCAGTAGCCTTTGGTTGTGGCAGTCTGTATCTTCATGCAGACTTTAAAGTTTCAGGAGGCTGACTGCTACTGAGTCAGCCCCTCCACATGACATGCCCCGAAGATTTATGTAATGACAAGGAGTATAACTCCTGACACACAACAGAGGTCAGCCTGAGGTTAAGCATCTCCAGGGGGGAATAAATTTCCCCTAATTGGGGGCCAGCACACCTCCACCGGGTGGTAGACAGATGATTGACAAACTGGAGTATGCCCTATTATCACACCCCTCAGAGTACACTGGTCTACATCAGAGAGCCTCCTGGTGGTTCATACAGAGAAGCCCATATGAACACAGCTTATCTCCATTTTCACAGGGAAATTCCATGAGTATGAACTAATGCTGCCAGAAGACAGAACATACACCAAGCATTTGTCAGGGAAATACATGTCAAAACAACGGGCCTTCCAATTTCAGCAGTGGAAGCCGTATTTCTTAAAGTAGTGTCAAATGATAGTGAGGCTCAACTGTGCTAGACTTTGTACATCGGAGCCTATCACCAAGAGAAACTTTGATACAGGCAGAAGAAATAAAGCATAGGTGACAGGACTGCCTAAAAAAATGGGAGCAAAAATGCCATGGTAGCAAAAGTCAGGTTGGTTCTGCAAAGCTGCATTATTTGATGAAAAAAAAAAAAAAAAAATCAGTTATTTTCCTTCCTATCTGCTATTGCATTCTAAAGAAGAATAAGACCCTGTGCTAGAAGCCTATTAGTAGCAACTGTAATTTAAATATAGGAATTAAGTGTAGAAAACATGATTCAGATTAAGAAGTGAAGGACATGAATTCTACAAGGCATATTCATAGAAACATATTTTTGTGATGCAAATATAATACATGTGAAAGCTTTGCTCCCTGCAGCACCTAAGGGCTCATATCTGTCAATTCTGCTAAAGAACAAGGTAATTAATCATGATGCCAGAAAATATTGTAGTGGTGCTCCCCTTCTGTAGCTTCTGTATGTGGGCAGTTCCACATCAGTTGTTCCAGTTGTCCCTATGCAATATTTAGCTTTTTGAAAATGGTCCCACAAATTAGATTAATATTTCACATTAAACTTAATATCTGAATGGAAATGTATTGATGAAAGGTGCTGTTTAGAAGAGATTACAGGGTAAAATCGGATATTGAGGTTAACCTCATACTGTCTGAAGAGGTAAAAATCTTTTCCCTGTGTCCCAGTTCACTACAGGTTCCCTTTTCCAAAGCTTGCTAACTGCATTCTGGGAACAAATTTCCTCCACACGTGGTAGTTTTCTTGGATGCAGCTGTCCATATGGCTAGAGCTAAGAGGATACAATATTTTAGAGGGAGATTTCTAATAATATTATATACAGATATATTTTCTTCCCTTCTTTTTTGAGTAAACAATCAGATCTGGGCTCATGGAACATCACAAATCTCTGTTTTTCATGTGTTGGTAATTTCTTATTCTGACTGGCCTTAGCTTTATAAGTACATCTTTTATACTACACCTTCCCTCAAAGCATGTATATGAAGTAATCTGGTGAAGGATTGGCAATAGAACAAATTAAATAAAAAGAAGAAAAAAATTCTGTTCAGATTTACTGCCATTAAAGTAAATATAACTTCTACACACAAATATATCTTGTATATTTTGTGTATTTTACAACCTGTATATAGACGTACATTTTACAACTATACCTTAGGTAGTAAAAAATTCTCTTCCACGTGCATTTTGTGGGCAAGGCTGCATTTGTATATGCAATGAAATAAAGGCTCCATCTATGTACCTGTCCTGTAACATTATTAGACCATCTAGTCTAAGGCAGGAAGATGGCACATTTGGTTCAGATTTGTATACTGGAAATTTGGGTTTTGATGCTAAGTGGAAAAAAAAAAAAAAAAAAAGAGTATGAGCTTTAGTAGTCACAGCAAGCCAGCTCCATTACCCAGTAAGATTTAAGTGCCTAAATGTCTATACAGATCTGGTTTGTGGTATGTCATGAACACTGTTCTCGCATCTAAACTGTTTCTCAGTGCAGAAAAATCAATAACAATGGCCTTGATTGTAGACATTTCAACAGGAGTTTGAACTCCCAGT
Organism: Ceryle rudis; assembly: GCA_033439905.1. Classification (NCBI taxonomy): domain Eukaryota; kingdom Metazoa; phylum Chordata; class Aves; order Coraciiformes; family Cerylidae; genus Ceryle; species Ceryle rudis. The sequence goes on from JAAGNO010017533.1 coordinate 19,980, forward strand.
CATTCCTTCTTGGGCTAATAGGAATTTGTAAGGAATTAGCATTTTAATTCTAGAATTTCCTATTCTGCTTAAGAGTTGTGTCATCTTGAGCAACTGCTGAGCATCAAGGCTCTTGTGCTCTACTGTGCTAACCATTGTAGGCATTTATCAGCTAGAAGAAGAGAGGACTTAGTTAAATAATAGTGCGATAGTTAAAAAGATTTGCTACTTGCTTCAATTTTTTAAAACAAATTTAGTACTAAAAATACATTACCAGTTCTCTTTCAGACGGCTATCTACAAGGATGACTTCGCAGTTTGCTGAACCACGCATGCATGACACATTTAATATGTGGGACAAAAGAAAGACAGGAGTGATGAACAGGAACTAAAGGATTTGGATGCATGAATCATACTGAAAGATGTTTCTATTATGGGTACTAAATCCTCTGTTTTCTTTTTTTTTTTTTTTTTTTTAGTTTTCCCAAACAGACTAAATATCGATGTCTTTCACTTACTGTAGCACTATTAATATGCATGGCTAGAATAGCTACAAGTTACCTCCTTGCCTTGGTCTCCCAGTTGTCCCCTTCTTTACCAATTCTTGTCACTACAGCTCAGTTCAATTGTTGCAGAGCTTTCTCCATAAAGCTGTGATTTCAAAGCAATTCCTGACTACATCCATAAATTACAAACTGCTACACATGCTCCTGGATCTCTGGGGGAAACTAACCAGCGAGTTTACATAACAACACTTTGCACATGGGAAAATGACTGAAACAAATAGATGCAACTTAAACTTGTTGGTCAATTCCTTTTTGTTTTATGTGTCTGAACTGTTCAGCTCAGACAGGACAGCAGCTGCAGGCAGAATTTTCAAGAACTCTGTGCTCAACATCTTAAAGATATCCCTGCTAAGCTTTACATTTATTTTTGCATTGACATTTACATTAACAGAGGCACTTGTCTAGTGATCACTGTTCTAAAATGGATCATTTCTGTATAATAAGCAAGTAACACAGAATATATTCTATATGGTATTTCATACAGCAATACTGCTACATAGATACACATTATGAAGCTGCTTTCTTCATGGTGGCAAGTGGTGTTTCCGAAAGAGAAAAAAATCCACACAACGGCAAGATTATAACACCAAGGAATTCAAAAGAAAACAGTAAAGAGTAAAGCATCTGTAAGAAGAAAACAGTAAACAGAAGAAACAGATGAGAAAAATTGGGGAATAAATGCAAAGATAGGTTTATTGCAGTGCTAATGGGTTGAGTGAAATGTGGTGGAAAACGTGACAAATTGGGAAACATATATTGAACTTTTCAGCTACTCAGACAGATATGACTCATATTTACAAATTGGGAATGTATGTAATTCAAGTTAGCTAGCAGAAGATAAAATCCTAGAAAAGACAAGGCCTTCAGGAACCCCTTTACCAGTTAGCAGGCCACTCTGACTCCGAGGTCTTTGGACTTCACCTGCTAACCGTAGACTGCTTTGACTTAGGATCTTACTTTATTTTACATTATCCTAGCAACACTTCACTTTTTCGTAGGTAAGAGACAAAGTATGCAAAGGTGACATCATAAACATTCAAGAAACAGAGTTTAATGTGCTTTTTCACTATATGAATATATAAATTTTAATAAACTCATTTATAAATGATTGTCTGTAATGCTACTGTAGAATGCATAAAGAAATTTAATTAACTGCAGTGAGTCTAACAGCACTTCCACTGTCAGTCAACAGAGCTGCACTATATGATGAAATTATTATGTGTGCTATTTGCTCTATACACAAATTAAGTGACATTTTGGATGGTTTCTACCATGATCCTTTTACAGCCTGCACTTGAAATAAAGTAAAACACATACCAAATGGAATTAAACCTAATTGAATAATGTAATAGTAGCCTCAGTCCATTTCTCCCCAATCAAAGATGTAATAGGTTTTGTAATATTAATTATTAATGACTTGGAATTTGTAGAACAGATTTTTAACAGTTGAGTTAGGCTACTCATCAGCCTGTAGTTTTCAAATTATCTGTTAATTTACTGGGATTACAGATTTTAATACATAATGAAGTTTCTTTCCAAACACCTAATGCACTTAATAAGTTTTGGCAATACATTGTTCCTGTATTCTGCACCTACAGCTCTACAGAGAAATTATTTTATTATATATTATATATATGATATATAATATATATATTCTATTCAGTAGCAGGCCATTTAAATAGTATAAACATCTCTAAACCCAAATAAAAGTCTCATGGTTCTGCCAAAAGATATGCAAATTTATCTGAGCAAACTATACCAGAAGAGTGGATTGGTGGCTCTTGGTTTTCTTAAAGATAAGCATAGAAGGGATGTTCAAAATGAAGAAGTAATAGAAAAGTCCATAAATAGTGTGGATAGATAACTTAAAAAATATTACTTTCTCTCCCCACTCTAGTCCGTGGGACTTACCTAATCATACAGACTAGCACCATGTTCTCCATGACTCACAGTGCGAGACTGAGTGTAGCAGGAATTGGTTGTACCAGATGGCAATCCTCAAGCATTTAAACCTCTGAGACCTCCCTCCAGCTCCCCAGAAGGGCCTGATTCTGCAATCACAAGTAGCACTGTGAAAAGCAGTTCCCAACCTGGTGGCAGACACAAGCAAGTATGAGTGGTCACAGCCTAAGAGGTCCAAATCTATCCTGATGTACTTGGTGTTCTTAATGGTGTCATATGCTGCTTTTTTTCATATGCATGCTGAGCTTACAAGCATCAAACAAGATGCTTACAATCAAATGTTTAATTTTAATCATATGCTTAAATACTTTGCTGAATGAAGATTTCTGGAATACAAGTTAGTCCTTACATCTCCAATAATTAGTTTAGTTTACCACTTACTAGAACTTTTATTATTTAAAGGAGAGGGAAAAAACCCAACACTGTGGCTAATAAAGTGATTTACAAAATTATGCATGTTTTTTTCCCCACTTCCCAGGTTGTTTTTTCTCTTGATGAAGAGTAGAACTGAGATTCTAGCTTGTATATGCAACTTACTCATATTAAATGAGGTTTTTTTGTTTTACTAATACAAAGCACAAGACAGAAAGGAAATTGTGGAACACAAAATAACTTGTTCATGAAGGAGTTAAAGTATTCATCAACAGAAGCACTTTGAAAACACAGGAAATTCTGATCCATCACTTAGCTGTGGGCTTATGTGACATTTACAACAAGCATGTATATTTTGAGATAGTTGACAATGACATCTTTATGTTTTTGTTATCAAAGCTTCCATCTTACAATCCCCTTTGGTCCTGAGTATTGTTAAAAATGTGCCAGGGTTATGGCTGCTCATACCTTTTCTCTTCTAAGTGGTTCAATGATCAGAGAAGAGCAAAGTTTTATGATCCCTTCAAGGTATGTGAAAATGACACTAAATGACGTTTATAAAGATTTCTAAAAGTCAGAAGAGCTTTATTTTCTTTTTCAGGGCTTGTTCTCATCCTTTTGAATTGTGTTAGATGCCAATTCCTCCACTCTCTTTCCAGAAAAACACAAAGTGAAAATTTCACAGGTCCCATAAATCTCCCAATAGCACCTGAAGATTGGCCATCATGGACTTTTTTGAGTTTTCTTGGGACTTACATGGAATTTATCTTCAGAGTTTACCGTGAGCATTAACTGTTATATTTTTGCATCCTTGTGAGGAATGTCTCCATTTTACAGAGGAAAAGTGAGGGAGATTAAAGCAATTTAGAACCAGGCATCAGTTTGTCCTGGGACTTGGAAGATTAAGAGGAAGGAGTTAGGAGAGGACTATATTCTTCTGAACTGTTGCAAATGAACACATTAGTTTGGTTCACACTGTAGCAGAGGAAGTGCCATTGAGACTGCAGCAATTCCGGTCCGTTGGCTATAAACTGTAGTTGTGCTGTATGAGATGTTGTGCCTCGGAAGCCTCCTACAAAAAAACCCTGAGTGCATGGTCTGTTTTAAGCACATGAATAATTCCATTTGCTGAGTTACTTTTGTGATAAAAGTTATCCAGATGGCGAAAGGCTGAATTGAGACTTAATTCCAAAGGAAATGTGTTAAAAATCAAAGGGTGAAATTCCCATTCACTTTAATGGGAGGAAGCTCAGGCTCATAATCGATGCTTTATAGATATTGGCAACACGTGAAAAGTTGCAGGGAACAATACCTAATGCTAAAATAAGGATATTAATCTCTGGTTTCAGAAATCTCATATTAACTGATTTTGCCTAAAGAAATCCTGAAGTGAGGTATTCTTGCAGAATAAAGATCTGATTAAAAAAAGCCTTGAAAATGCAAAACAGTTCATGCATTAACACAGAAAAATAGTGAATAGAAACGGGCCTCACTGTCCATGTGTGCACAAACCCAAACAACATCCACACACAAAGAAGCCAGGGAACATAATTTTTTTTCCTAGACATACATCCTTTGGGTTCAAGCATAAAGCTCAAGAGAAAAAAACTTCTAATGAGATCCTGTACTTCTCACCAGGCAGTCACACAGGAAATGATGTATGCTCAGTATTTAATTCTTTCCTACCAAATGCCTTGATGGCAAATCTTACATGATGAGAAAAGTGCTCTGCAAGCAGACACCTATTACGTGGGTTGTATGGAATACATACATGCATGAGTCAGCAATATGTGTTCTCAACTCGATCCACTCGCAGAACAGCACAGCCTGAAAATTTACAGCATAGCTCCCGTGACTCACACATACATAACATTAATCCGATATTGCAATCACCATTACTCTATGTGGCATAAGAAATGATATTAAACGGGCACCAGGTGACAACTAGCTGTCAAAATCTGTAATGAAGAACCAGTAAGATCCATATTGGAATAATTTTCAAGATGTGTGTTCTTCTCCTTTAGATTGAGATGACAAAGAATCCTCAATATCAAAAAATATATATTGCTTTTGATCTTTTAATTAATTCAAACTTTCAAGTGAGAAGGATGGAAGCAGAAAAACAGAAAACAGTTAAGTTCACTTTCCTGCTTTGTAGCTACTGCAGGTGGCTTTAGAAATTGTCAGAAACGTAGGGTGACATGCTGAGGTACATGACAGCAATTTTGTCTCCCTTTTACTAAGCAAAGTTGCCTTGAATGTGACAGAAATGGCCTTGCATGGATTCTGGGGCAAGGTCTAATTGCAAGCAGTGGGCTAAACCAGCCCATCCACGCTTATCAGGCCAAGTGTGTGGACAAACGAAAGGGGACACAGAATCAATACAGACCAAGAATCCCTGTTTGCCAGAATGACCCTGCTGGAACACAGGCAGTTTGGCACAATTTACATCAGTTCAGAGAATCTCTGAATTGAGTCAAAGCCAAAAGCTGGATTAAAAGAATGTCCTTTTTCATCCACCATCACTCCTGGACTACACTGCAGTCTGTTATTACAAAAACAACTCCACCCCCTCCAAATCCTGTTCTTTTATCTTTTTAATGATTTTTAACAGCCAAGTTCACTCATATACTCCCTGGCTGTGGGAAATAATATTACAAGGACAGTAAACACTGCATCACCTGAAGTCAGTTTTACCTGGTGATTTTGATACTAGCAAGAAAATCAGTTTTCCCACTACATGCCTACCCAGGAAAAAATAACTCTGTGGGTGCAAAGCTGCCAAGACTCCCAAAGAACCTATCAAGGTTTATTGAAGAACTGCAAGATAGCATGACGTTTTAAAACACTTTTGTGACTAATTTCTCACTTTGAGAAAAACTAAAATACTGCAGTTTACATGCGTCTTTTTGAATTAGAAGAATGTTATTTCACAAGTACTTGATGGCTTAACACTGTTTGCTAGAGTTCAGACATGAAAAAGGGATTTGGACTGAAAAGAAGTCTTTATGATAATGAATAGATTCACTCACAGGAAAACCACATTGATTGACTTAATAGTTAACTGCCAGTCATTTTCCTTGTTCCTTTGTTGGGGGTGGTTTTAAGTTCAAATAAATTGCATCATTATCTCTACCAGTAAAATGTAAATTCCATCTCAGTTTTGATAAAGACCATCAATACAAGAAAATAATTACCTTAATGTCCATTGCACTGATGGATTCTTAGAGGCTGTATTTTTACAATTATATGATAATTTTTTTTATCAGTTTCCTTAGTGAGGTCAGCACTATTTATAAGTACTGAAGATATTCTCAGAAAACACAAGAAAACGTGGCAGTAACAATATATGGAACAGACACGCTAGAAATTAAATGGCAGTGTTATTGCTCAGTATATATAGTTACAGTCTCAGCAACTCACCGGTTGCTAGTGACTTTCTTATATTAACTTGCTTGACCTCTGAACCAAGAAGGTACTTAAGCACCTTGGCAAATTGAGTGAGGCTACCTAAAGGCTCGAAATGAGACACATGGCTGTGAAGACAGAGTTCACACAGAGACAATAGGAAATTGGTAGGGGCAGCAGGCTTCTGACAATGATGAAGTCCCAACAATGCTAAAGTGGAGCCATTGAGCCCCATCCTCCTTGGTTTGGATGATATGCAAATACTCATTTGGATTTGGAGACCCTTGAGCTTTCTTCCACCTGAGTGAACTGCAGCACTGGCCCTTTCTTTGATTTTGATTTAACATTGATTTTGGTTCACACTTACATCCTCAGCTGTTCCCAGTGGCAATTCAGAAGCTGACTCACAAGTTCTTCCATCAGCCCTGCCATGGGGCCAGCAGCCCCTGGGACAGAGGAAAACAAGTAAGAGCAGGAACTGCTCCAGCTCTGCCAGCTTAATTGCTGGAAACATGCCAGAAGAGCCAGACAACTTCAATAGCATGCCCTTGCTGATCTGACTTATTTTGACAGAAATGAGCTAGGGAGCACACCGACAAGCCACTGCACCAGGTCGGTGGGAACCTTCAGCAGCTCAGTAGTGATGAATGGCAGCAACCTCTTCCATCAACACAGGGTAAGCCACAGTTCGACCCATTTTGCTCAGAAGTTGTCCAGTTCAAAACAATTTCTACAACTGATCTTTTCTGATGCCAGCTTATTTTAAGTCAAATGAATCAAAATGCTGGCTCATCTGAGAAGGTACGAACCTTCATTCCGCTCTACTGAATTGCAATGCGTTATGTTGGTATAAAAACCTTTAAGCATGTGGATTTTTTAAGTACTTTTTGAGCTCTGTTGGCATAGCTAAACCAAAAAGACTTTCTCTGTAAATACGGCCTGAGGAAACTAGGTGTCCAGCTTGTAATTAATACATTAGCTACTCTTAAACTCTGGCAGAAATTCCCGCCGCAGCTTCTAGATAGCACACCCCTCACAATTAGAATATACAAACATGCTCCAGAGACCTGTCTAAACTCACTTTGCAGTCATTTTCACCTCTAGGCACATGAGTAGTCTAATGACTTCAATACAGCTTGAAGGCTGGCAAGATTAAGAAGTTTAGCCAACTATATAAATATGAATGGAACTCAAATAAATGCAGCAAATACCAAACCCCTTTACTTTAGTGAGTTACAGAAAGAGTCTTGAATGGAAACTCATACAATAAAAAATTGATGCTGCAGCCAGCATGTCTGTCTGTTTCTAACTTAAAACTGCACCGATGTACCCAGAGAGTTATGTTCTGCTTCTACCCCAAATACACCCTGCTATATTAAACCATTTCCCTGGGGATTGACTATACTGTGCCAAATTGTCCAATGAAAGCCTGATCCCAAACTCAGAGTCTGCAGAAACATTCCAATTGATTTCAGTGGACTTTGGAGTAGGCCCATATCGACATCCATTCGACTTTATTGAACAAAGCTTTCCTGTGGAGCTGCAGTAGCCAATAAGACCATAATGACATCAAAACCAAGCGTTAAGGCCATTGCCAGTTGAATAACATCACAGCAAGTAAATGACAGCAGAATGAATTCATCATTATTTATCTAGATTAAAAAAAAAAAAAAAAAGGCATGTTTTCTGAGCTCACTACTGTGTTTTCCAGGTGAAGAAAACTCAGTTTGCCTTTGATCCCTTATAGATTTTTCAGTCTGAGTCACAAACTACTTATTTATATCACAGGGCACTGAAATAAGGTTTGCATGAGGATGATAAACATACCAAACAAAAAAGATGTACAAAAATGAATATACTTGGGAGTTTTGTCTGTCTGCTGGCAGCCAACATGAACTACCTTTTTGCATGTCTCTGAAAAACATAAGATACTCAGCAAACAAGGTCTCAGGTTCAATAATAATTGTTTCTTCTGCTGTTCTGAGCCTTCATTTGATAACATGATCTTATAGCAACAATGTAGAAGGACTCCTCACAGTCCCCATTTCATTAACTTTTTTTTTATGATGCAAATCATATTTCAACCTCTTTAAAAATCTATACTAGTTTGGTGCTTCTGGACAACTCACTCAGTGCCCAAAGACAGACCTATATAATGGCATACGTGACAAATGCTTGCTTGCCCACAGGCTGCCTTAGTTCCCTAAATCCTATGCATTTCATTTTGCCCAAGAGGGACAATTCTCAATTGCCTAGACTTAAGTATTCAAATGACCATCAGCATTCTGCAGTCCTATCAAAGAATGAAATCCCTCCTGCCACACAGTCCCACTGTTTAATGGAAATCCATCAAAAAATACGGGAATTCTTTAAGTCGTTTGTCCCCGAAGCCTTGAATAACTCTGCTTCATGTCCCACCTTGCTGTTCTCACTGGGCAGATGATGGCAATGAGTTTGTTAAAATCCTGAGTCTCTTTATAACCCATGAGAAGAGATGCAGTAGACATCAGCAGACTGCTGCAGTGCAAAGAGCACTTACGTTATGCTGAGAACTAGCAGAATGAATACAAGAATCTCACTGACTACCAAGTGCCTGCAGCCCTTCCATGATTTTGTCCCATCCAGTCGCTCTGAAGCACTCAAGAATATCTATCTACTGCAATTAAATAAAGCCAGGATGACTTGGAACCTATGATTCCTACACACTTCTCAGAGCCGAAGAAAGTAACAACCTAGCCCGTGGTTTCTGCTTGTAAAGATCCTCTTCTTCCCCATTCAGAGACCCAGGCATCCTCATTTTGCAAAATACAGACAAAAGGTGCATTTTACAAGTATGCCCTGGGCTGGAGAACTGTTTATAAACCAACCTATGTTCAATCTATTATGCATGCACGCCCCGATGGGGTATTTGTAATATGACCTCTGCATACCTGCCAAGAGCGGGGATCGCAGTTTGAAGCCCAAAGCATCTCTCTCCCTCCCCCTTCCCTTGCCTTACAGTGATCAATGAAGGCATCCGCAGTCGAAGCAGTTGCAGGATCACCTTTTCACACCTACCCTGATCCGGGATTTTCGTTTGCAGCCCAAAGCCCCTGTCCCCTCCCTTCTTTCCCGACAGACCGAGCTACCCCGCAGGGCGCTATGGCCCGGGGCAGCCCCTGCCCACCTATCCGCGCCGCGCAGCTTCCCCAGCCCGCAGCCCCTGGGCTCTGCCAGCGCTGCTTTTCTGTACTCGGCTTCCCTTTCCGCAGAAGGGGAAGTCCAACCTCTCTCCGCACCAGGTGCGCCTCTTTCTTTTGGGAAAAAAAACCCAACAACCCAGCAACAAACAAACAAAACCCAAGATAAAAAAAAAAATTGGACCCACATTTTGAACAAAGTGAGCGGCAGCTTCTGGAATGTGCCTGAGAAGACAGACAGCCGAGGCAGCCGCATGGGAGAGAGTTTTTTTTAATTCTGCCGTCCAACCCCCCGCCCCAGCTCCGGCCGGCCCGGTCCCAGCCGCAGACGCCCCTGCCGCGGTGCGGCCCCGCCGCCGCCGCCCGCCCAGGCACCGCCTCCGCGGCGGAGCGCTCGCCG
>JAAGNO010017534.1:0-27341 GCA_033439905.1 Ceryle rudis
CACCCGCGCCGCGGGCGGGAGGAGGAGGAAAGGCCGGGCTTCCTGCCCGGCTGCAGGCAGGTAGGATCCTGCAGGCAGTTTCACAGCTGTTGCTCTCGGCCCTTCCAAGTGGGCCACGGGGTGGGAGCTGGCAAGTTGCGAGGCGCTGAGGAATGGGGATGGTGCAATGCCGTAGCTCGGGAGGGAGATGAGTATCGGAAGCCCCGGTACCTGCGGATTGCCCCGGCACCTGGTGACTAACAGCTGAAATGTCTCTTGCCCACCTCTTGACATACATAGCTTGAAGGATCTTTTTTACTTGTAAAACTGCTTCAAGGAATGGTTGGGGACAAAACTGCTTGCTTGTGTTTTGTGCTGAAGGAAACCAGCCCACGTAAATCTCTTAATTTTCTGTGCTGCCAGGGGCTTTCCAACATGAAGTTCATATACCTCAAATTAAGAACTCCCGAAGTTTATAGACTTCAGGTTAAGAACTGGCTGCTATTTGAAGGCAGGGGTTTTACTGGAGTTAGATGGCTTTAAAAAAAAAAAGGTACAAGTGGTAAGTTTCTCTGCACAGAGGCACTTAGATGCTGGTTGCCAAGTTGTGGTGGTTTACCTTTATTGATCCTGTGGCCTGTTGAACATAGACACCTGTTCCTGTTAACAGGTATAGCCAATATCATAAAACAGGGTATTTGGAGCTATGCTCTTAAGTCATAAGATCAAAGGGAAAATTAAGATTATTTCTCCTCTTTATTGACCATTTAATACAGGCTTGATGAAATCAAACTCTTCAGTAGGAGATTTCAGTAACATTAGCACCTCAAACTGTTATCTGCATGAGGAAGTAAAGGTAACTTAATTCACACTTATTTTGCCAGTTTCTAGGATTGTTATTTGAACCAAGAGGAGAGTTTGATAATCCTTGCAATGCAGGTCCCTAAGACCAGCCTTCTTTGGCTTCTCTGTCGGAATAAGCACATTCCTACCTTGCAGCTGCCGGATATTGTTGTTCTGTGCTTATCAAGTCTTAAGAAAGGCCTGTTTGACCTACCTCTTGCAGGTAAATTACCATAGTGTGTCACAGTGTCTCCTGCTGTTTCTTTGCCTCTAGAATTTTAAAGGACTTGGAAGTCTTTGGTCTGTCTTTTTAGTGTGTTTGTTGTTTTGTTGTTTGTTTGGGTTTTTTTTGTATGTGTGATGGTGTTTTGTTTTTTTTTTAGCTGTTCCAAAGCAGCCTGTAATTTATTTAAACAGTCCCACTGCAGTTTAATGTGTGTCTGGCTGATTTTTGGAAGGTTTATTGAATACTCTCCCTGCCCACTCTCAAGTTTAAAAATAAGTTGCAGAGTAGTTGTACTTTAGTCCATGTGCTGTGGTTTGTGGTGCACCTTAGGGAAAGAAGTCCCTCCTGTATGTTAGTATCATTTTGAACTCCAGACGTTCAGTTCATTGATGGGGAATGTGGCATCTTTGTCACAATGCTACATAATCTGTATAGACTCCGAAAGTAGAAGCTTAATTGTAATGCCTGTTTAACACAAGGGGTTTTTTTTGAAGTAGATTTGAGTTCCTGGGTTAGATTTCAATTCCTTGGGATAATTCCAAAATTATTCTCAAATAATATGCTCTCTTGTTTGTAAACAAGAAACAACAATATGGACATAGTCTTTTCATATGAAGACTTTGGCTTTTTTTTTTTTTGGTATGCAGCAGTAATGCAGTTAATGTTCTGTTATTGAATATGTTGGGAAGGGACAAGACTAAAGAAAAGCAGAAATTGTGTCCTTATGAAACAAATTTGCCTTGGTGCTGGCAGTGAGTGAGGGCATAGTTCAGTAGTTCTGGATTAGATTTTTAAGACTGAGCCATCCAACCCTAATGAAAGCCAGCACTGGTATATGTGGACTTCTTACTGAACCTTGTCGGAATGAATGATAACTTCTTAAGGAGATTAATGTATGAATTGCTTGAGGGAGGTTTTTTGATGTCTGATATTGCAGTGTCCTCAGCTAGTGGCAGCTGTAAGGCAAACAGTATTTTGAAAGGTGGGGTTTTTGCTTTGATTTTGTTGTATGTTTGGGTTTTTTCATTTTACATGATAAAATTTTATACTAAAATTTGGACAAGTGTGTCATCTTAAGCTGCAGTACCAGTGTTCAGCATCTTCCACTGTTTGATGCAGTCTCAGTTACCCAGTTTATTCCTATTTCCTGTCTTTTTTTTTTTTTAATATCATTAGTCTGATCTCCAATTTGAAAGAGGAGCTTGGGATATTGCCAGAAAGTTCTTAAAATTGCTACCTTGGGATACACCATCCACAGAAATCTGGCAGTGGGAGAGTCTGAGGAACAGCTAGAACAATACAGCTGTGGTCTTCACCCACCTACCCTGTATTTTTTTCTTTGCTTCCTGCTGTGAAACTTGAAGTGTAATGCTCGTTTGATACTGTTAACAAACAAATGATGCAGTTAACATATATATGCAACTTTAAAACAAAAAAGGTGAAGAATTCAAGTACCTTAGAAGTACCTTAGAAGAATTGATTTTGATTGCTTACACAGTTGAGGTTCATTAGTCTTGAGCATCCTTTTTTCTAGCACAAAGTTGTTTGTTTAGACACTGAAGCTTCAGAAATACCTTGCACAGCAATATTTATCACTAACAGTTAGGTTAGTGGTAGAATTTTAGATTTGGATTTAACCGAAGGCTGTTTCTGAAGATGAGGATTTAAAGTTTTAGACGTTCTGCTGGATGGGCTATGTGGAACCATTTTTCATACCCTTGTGAGATGGCATGAATTGGAGTTGTATGTCTGTGTGTGTGGTTTTTTCCTCCACCCTGTTCTTCCCTCAGGGAATTCACAGCTTTTCCTGCACTGTAAATATTGCTATGGCATCAATTACTTCAGTTAATTAGTCAAACAGGAATTGTTCTGACTAGTTGTGGATGTTGAAATCATTTATCACAGTGCGCATTCTCTTCCCTCAGTCCCTCTGTTTTAAGATTCTGGTGTGCCTGAGAGTCAGTGCAGTGTACATATGAGTACAGTATATGCTGAACTCCACAAGTGAACTTCAGAGTTTGGGGCCTTGGAGAGAATTAGCAGAAACAAGCAATTTCACTTCTTTCTCCTTGGTGCTTAGACTGTGTGCATATCTGAAGAAGAGGTAGTAGAGGTTCAGGAGGCCCTTATAGCTTGCTTGAGTAAAGGGTGGGCAACTAGAATATGGGCAACAAATTTATATTTTTCTTTGTAAGCACTGATCTTAAGTTTTTTTCCTATTTAGAGTGTGATTGTAGCACCTTTCAACTTCTGAAGTATTGTTAAATTTCAGATATATAAAAATACGTGGAAGTATAGAAATTTAATATCCAGGCTCTGTGTAAGTTTCATCCACATGTGAATCTCATCCAAATGCCTGGAAGGGTTCAGTCTTGATCTAAAACATACACAGCAGCATGAACCAACAAATATGTAAAGGTGTGGAGGGGATAACTTGGCTGCAGCAGTAAACATTGAATTTCTTAGAAAGCACCCCCTGCCTTGGCAAAACCTGAGCAGGAATACTTGACCTTACAGCTTTTATTACTTAATGGGGGCAGTGTTCTGTTTGGCACTTTCAGATGTTGCCTGCTTCAGTGTTAAAGGATTCTGCATCAAGCTCTCTCAATCCTTCTAATTTGAAAAATGAAGGTTATGAGGCCCTGGAAGGCATCTAGCCTTGAAGTTTGTTATCTGGGATCCTTGGTGCCTGTAGGGAACTAGATAGCCTGACTGTAGGAAATGGCTATTTTTGTTTGCCTGGTAGACTACAGTTGGCCTACCTTCTGTCTCAATACAGCCATCACTACTACCCTCTGATGAGGATTTTGAGGCTTTGTAATGAAAACATCCTGGATTAGATTACTCTGTGCTCCCTGACAGTGTAAACATGCATCCTGTCAGCTTGAATGACAACCCATCATGACAGATATGCTTGAATTAAACAGGTTCTAGTTAGTCCATTTAGCCCTTGAGAAATGTGCCATTTAGCACATCTTGCACTGTGTACAAGGTGCTTGTACACAGCTGTACCCAAGGAACAGTTTGTATACTTTTCTCATGAAAAAGATCAGAACCTAAATGAAACCTCCTCAAGTGGTACACAGCAAGCTTTACTTTTAAATAGTTGCATTTTGCTCCATTGAAACTCCCTTTTTAAAAAATTACACACATGCAAATGCACAGTCCCAAGCAAGACATGAGGGCAGGTAATAAGTGAGAGCAAGACCTTATCGCAAAATTGACCTGTTATATTGGTGAATTATTATAATGCACATGCATCACACCTTGTTAGCAGAGGAAGTCAGTGTGGAAAAATAATGTATGGTGAACCACATTAATGTTTAATGTCTTATTTGCCAGCAGCCTAACTTCCCCTCCAGGTGGAAGGCTCTGCTGATAGCACAAAACTTCCTTTTTAATACTTGACCAGTCACTTCCTTCCATGCCCTGAGCTTGCTGCTTGCTCACTGACTGCCCAGTTGGCTTGTCTGTAGCCTCTAGGACAGCTGTGGTAAGTGACATGCTGAACCATACACCTGCAGTCCTTGTGCTCATAAGGCCTTCCCCTGCCTGTTGCAGTTCATGGACAGCTGTGTCGAGGATCAGAAAACATGGGTCCATGTTTCCTGTCTTGAAGAAGCAGATCCTGGGGATCGTATGCTTTCAACTGCTCAGCATTGTATTCACCTTCAAGTGTTTTTGATCTGAAACGAAAGGTCGAGGGAATGGTGCATTATATAATGATACTCCTTTAGTTTCAAGTTGCACAAATGCAAAGAAATAGCTTGCAGATTTTGTTATACTCTTTCCTAAAAGAAGATAATTGGGTGATGTTTTAGAGTGACTTTATCAATGCTGGGTAGTGACAACTCAATTTCAATAGCAGCTGCAGGTGTCACCTCTAAAAATGAAACAAGGCCTTAATGGTGAGCACTTCAGAACTCCTCTTTGAAAAAGGGATTTATTATTGGCATACTGTGTGCCAGCAACTATTTGCAGCTTGCCCAGAATAGAAAGTCTAAAGACTTAAGTTTCATATAACTAGAAAATATCTCTTCTAATTTTAAGCAGAAATGTTGTTTGCACCCTTAATATTTCAAACATTGGTGTTACTAAATCTGGAATTTCTTATGTCTTTGAAATAAATATGCCTCAGAGGACAATATCCTGCTAACTGTTTAAGCTTTTCTACCTTAAAGTTCTGGGGGTTTTTTGAATGTCTCAGAGATGGTCAGATAGTAGAGAACACTTCTATTTATACTTCTTGAAAGCTTCCTTAAATAAACACTTGCATATTTATTAGAAATGCTGAGGCTGAACTGAAAACTTGAAGACAAATAACCTTACCTCCAAGACACTGCGAGTAGCATGCTTGGATGCCTCTTGTCAATTTTCTAATCTTTATTCCAGAAGGTACTTCAGCCAGCCTATCAGTGAAATGCTACACTCTTAGCCACACAGCTGATGTGGGTGTTACATCTTTGACTGAAAATGGAATGGGTACTAAAGTAGTCAGGATTACTTTTACACTAGGGGATGTGAGCTGGGGAAGAGGGTGCAGTAGAAACAGAGCATGTTTGATTCACCGCAGTGGGATGGAGGCTTCACAGAAATGTCTTTGGTCTGTTTGAAGATGTTTCCAACATGGCTGTGTGTGGTTGGTTTGTTTGGTTTTGGGTTTTTTAGTTTTTTTTTTTTAAAGTCTGCATGTGAAAGATCTGCTAAAGAAATGACTACTTGTAGCTTTAATCTTAAACAATCAGGTTTATCTTTTAACATGGTTGGGGTAAAACCATAATTAGTTGTGTTTATATCAGACATGATGTTTGGCCTGATTGGGCTGTGTTCCCACTGAATTATGGACTTTGAGTGATCCTGTGAAGGTCAGGGAAGTCTGTTGGTGTAGATGTTGAGAAGCTTCCTGTTGTAAAAGCTACCTTCTGTGTTTGATGCTGCGGTTTGTATTCCTTCTGCAAGCCCAGTTCACTTTGATATTGTTAAAGTTAACTGTCAGCACAGAAGCTGCAAAAAATTAAGCTTGTTAGGCAATAAATGCTGTGAAACAGCTATGTTTTCTGGATGTAAAATATGCCAAAAATAGTTTAGTGCATTTTTAATCTGTCATTAATCGGTTGCTACTAAGTTTTTTTTATGTATGAGAAGGATTGTAGTTGAGACGAATATGCAAGGTAAATGATGATGATTATTTTTTAACTTCTAAAATTACTTTAGTGTATACTGTTGCTGTGGGCTGTCTGACCCCTCTTAGGCAACACCATCTAGTCATTACATGTAGGTGAGATGAGTGGAATTCATCTTTTCTGTGTAGTCTGACTCCTTCGCTAGTTTTTCCTGTAGGTGTTGCTTTGTGTGAGCATTGGCAATGAAATGCATGCGGTGAGCATGCTTTGGAAACTATTAAGTTCATAAAGCAGCTGTGATCTCATCATATACTTAGTAATGTAAAGCTGCTGCAGATGACTGTGTCCAAAAGCTTCCCTCCCTCCCTCTCTGAAAACAAGTTCAATGTTTTGTCAACTCTGTGTGGGTCCTGTTTGCATTGCTTGCTCTAGTTCAGAGCTGCTCAGCCTGCCGAAGAGACTAAAAGGGGAGAGTCACTTTCCTGCTAGCACATCAGTTTACTTTCCTTTGGTCCTCTCCAATTCTAGCTGCTAGCAATCCTCTGATCTGGAAAAGAGGGTTGGGAGCAGCAGTTTGGAAGGAGAGAGGCTACTTCAAGGAGTGAGGAGTAGGAATATACTGTCATTCTTTCTGGCTCCTTAATATTTAGCCAGATGTTTACCCAAAGGATAGCTGCCACTGTTTCTTGTCAGTGCTGCTACCATTCTCTTAAGCACTCTGATGTGCTTTTGATAGGCATCTTGCTACAAAGCTGCTCTGGCTTCACATTAGTGGGTATCTAAAACTGGTTAGTTTTTGGCCTGATATGACTACTGACAGTACTGTCTGTCCTATCCATTTGGTGGCTTTTCAGCTGTCATGTGAGCAGGAGGTTGACATGTAGCCTGACTACTTTTCCCTGCCACTACTCCCAGGGTTGGGGAACAAACCACTATGGAAGACTAAGACCTGTGCTAGGTCATGTTGGGTACCTGCTGAGCTTCTGCTTCCCATGAGGTGGTAGGACTCTCTTAGAGCCATTGCCTTCCCCTGCTGTACACCTGGGGAGCTGAAGAGAGCTATGTGATGGCTCTTGTGTAGATCATCTTGAGTCAGGAGGACTGGCCATTCATGATTTAACTATAGATTTTAGTGCCTTTGCATACTGTATAAAGAAAAATACAGAAAACACATAAAACTTAGACTGCTGTCTTAAGTTGAGACTATCATATGTCCATTGATGATGAACCATGAAGCAAGACTAGGGCTGGATAGAGGAGTTGTTTTAGTTGTTTTGTTTTGTTTTCCAATTACGCAGATTCCTTTGGCTAATCTCTTTTCTGGTCTGATGGCCAGAATTTTGCTGAAAAATATTTGGGTTTAGAAATCCAATGCATGCAGTGTAGTAGGTACACTTGATCATCACCAAAGATTTAAATGCCATCCAGCTCTGTGAGGTAAATGTTTGGTTTTTTTTCCTTAAAATGTCTCTACTGCTGCTCTGGATGTTAATCCTTTTTCTCTCAGTTATATTTGGAGAATATTTTACTGTTACACAGTGGTGGTGTTGAAGAGTTGGGCTGTAGCTTATGCTTATTTATCAAGCTTTATTCCCACGGTAATTTTTTTTTAGAGTTGTAATTAGCCTTTATTTTATTTAAAAAATGAGGAAACATGAAGGTTTATTTTATTGATTGCTGCTTCAGATACTAAATAAAGTGTAAAGAACATATTTGACATGAAGATCTTGTGATAGCAAGTGCTAAGAGGAACTTTTCAGCTGGAACATGTAGTAAGCATGGATTTTATCTGTGGCTGAAATGACTGCTTCTCAATAGCAGTTAGAATGCTATATTAGATGAAAGAGGCAAGGCATTTCAAGGCTAAATGACAATCAGTCTTACTTGATTAGGGCTTGCAGAGGTTGCTAAGAAACAGCCTAATAGTCCTTGAGTAACCAATTATATGCCCCTTGGACAGATACACAGGTGCTCATGTGGTGTGTTGTGGTGGGTTTTTTGGTGTGTTGGGTTTTTTTTAAATCTGAGATAAGACTGGAGTATTAGTACATAAACTGCAATCTGTTTACATCCTGCTTTGTGCTTGAAAGTCTTGATTATATATATCTTGCTCCCAGCAGGATGTGTTCTGGTGGGTTTTGTTCAGTACGTTACTATTTTATCATTATTAAATTGTTCTTGCAATGCCTCTCTTAATTCCAGGTAGTCCACTATTTCTAGTCTCTCCTGTGCTTTCTAGTACTCTGAACATAGCAGCTTGAGTAACTTTACTCATATAACATTTAAATAGGGTAAATTTCACATTTCTGGACTTTGAGTAAGAAGGCGGTATTAATACTGCTGCAGTATCCTTCGGATAGAGCAGCCTTTCTTTCCTCCTTCTGAAGCAGTTCTCTATTTGCAAACTGTAGTGAAATATTGTGTGACCTGGCAGTTAACCTAAAACATGAAATAGGATTCTTTCAGTCTTTTTTCCCTGAATAAATATAATTCTGTTTATAGCATTGTAAAGTTGAAATGTCTCCCTTAAACCACGATCTAAACTTTTAATGTTAAAGGTCTGGGATTCCAGCTGGAGAACTTAAGTTCTAATTAGGGAGCTTGTTCATACTTGGAAGGCTTGACTGACATGGGCTTTAAGCAGTAAGCTGAGAAACACAAATAGCTCAATTATTGATCTACTCCCATCAGGACTGAAATAAGCTTTTTAGGGTGCACGATTTTTGGTACCATTTATTGTTCTTCCTGTTGATTGAGGGCAGTTGTAATAGCACTGATCTGGTAACCTGTGCTGCTGCTTAACAGATTTTACTGACAGTTCCTTTCTTTGACATTATGAAGAAAAAAAACCAACCAAACCATCAAAACAACACAAACAAAACAAACACAAACCCGAAACAACCAACCAGCCAAAACTGTGGTGCTTTTGATAGTTCTAATCCTCCTTTATGTTACAGTAACACGATCTTCCTTATCACAGCATGGATTTTTTTTTTTTTACTATAACTGGCTTCATGTAATCAGCAAAGTTTAGAAGTCAGACCATGTTTACTTGGACTATTAAGAGCAAGTATAACTATCTGCTGCCCATCACTAATGACTGGCTTTTTTATACACAACAATGAGCTGATAGCACCTCTGGTGTTGGTTATAAACTGTTGTTTCCACCGTATGTTCATACATAGGCCCAAAAGGTTTTAGTGTTGTACTTGGCTGTTGGAGAAGAGCATAAGAGAATATTGTTTCCGTGGTTCATCCACACAGACCTCAGTGCTTGCTATCAGGAAGTGAGGAAGGGAGTAACTAAAATGTTTTGACTTGCATACACACTTAAGGTGTTGGTTGTCAAATATTTAGTTCTTCTGCAGTGCCTTCTGATGTTTGCTGTTAAGCTGTGATACTTCAAGGTTGTATGCTTGTAGTCACTTCACATCTCTTCTGTAAGAGGTGAAGGGTAAAGTGGTTGCTCTTTGGAGGTTAACTGCCAGAACTTGGATCCATTTTTCTAACACGCGTGTCTTGGACTTAAACTGTGGACTGTTAGAATGCTCTCTAAGCACTGTGACAGTTACAAACTGTTGCATTTCAGCAGATCTTTTCAAGCTGTTCATATCTACTCCCAGATCACCACAAATGTAAGGTTAATAAAATAAGCTTTAGCTGGGAGAAAAAGATAGTCTTCAGTTGTGGTAGCTTGCTATCAGTGATAATTTGTTTGTCCCTAAGCCCTTAGGATGGATTTGCAAGACTGGGTGGTCTGAGACTTAAACTTGCCAAGGACTCTGGAGAAGACAGAACAGCAGAGTAGTCAGTGGCAAATGAAGTACTAAAGAAACTGGAAAGTACTCACTAGTACACGTTTAGGAGTTAGAAGTTCAGCTTTGTACTAGCAAAGTTAGTCTCCAGGGTTTTTTAATACTAGCTTACTCGGTATGGCTTCATTCTGTTCTCCATTGGTACGCATCCTTATGAGTAAAGCTGTATTATTGGTACCCACCAGAGAAGTAACTAGACATCAAAAATGAAATTAAGACCTGCTGTGATAATTTCATAGCTTCCAGATATATGTCAATGGGAGGAGAAGGGAGAAAATGGAGAAGTGCTCTGAATTCACTTGGTTAGAGTAAATTGACAGGGCATGGGCCTGCTTTCAAAGGTTATTCTGTGTACTTTGCTACACTTGTTGCAAAGCTTTCCTTCCAAAGGCATGACAATTTGTGGATTTTGTCTGATCTATAATAATACAAAGCTATGTCAGATCCCCTCCTGTTTGCATTCACCTGAAAGCTAGTATTTGATATTAAAGTTCTGATGCTGCTTTGTTATGGTGGGACTGATTGAGTCTTCGTTGTCACGTATTCAAACATCTTGGAATTGTTGGCTACCTACACTGCTGTATGCTGTTTTGTATTTGCTGCTGTAAGCAGTTCATTTTTAACAGTAATTAAATGCAGCATAATGGCTGGTGCTGCAAATGTGATAAAATTTTACTGTAGCCACAAAATACTGTTCAGAAGATTAAGTCCTGCTGCTGGTATATGATGCAAACATTTTTTTTCAGAAACATGTTTATAAACTTTTTTCCACCAGCTGAACTCTGGTGTATGTCTGTGTGCAGAATCCCTGTTAGATGCATTATTCAAGTTCCTTGCATGTGTTGATCTACATGAAAGAACTTGCACCATATCTTACAGTGGTGACTTTTATTTTTTTTTCTATTCAACTTCTTCCTGTAAATTTATGGAGAACAGCAAGATACAGATATCGCTTTGGTTGTCTGCAGTGTCCTGGTTCAGAGAGCCGAGGAGGTTGTAAGGGAAGGTGAGCAGCTATCTATGAAACGGTGTTTTCTTTCTGTTAGTTTCTCTGCCAGCCTCTTTAGCATGTGTAGAAATTAAAAGCTGAGCTGGTGTTCAGTTTGGGGCTGAAATAAAGGACAGCAGAAGTGCATTCTCTCCTTTTTCTGAATTAATGACATTTTTCTTACTAGCTGTGAGAAAATCTATAATCTTCTTGGTATGTCACTTGTGGAAATGTGCAGTTCAAATTGAAACTGTCGTGCATCTCCTACAGCAATAATCTCAACGTTTGCATTCTTTATGGTGGAAAAGCCTATGACAGACAATACCTATGCTTAGAGCCAATGCCGCTGAAGAAAAATGATGCATCTTGTTTGGAGCTATACAAATGTTTCATCAGACAGCTGTTGCTATCATTGTGGGTCAGCAAAGCCTTTGCCTTGCCTATCTTCTTTCAAAGGTGACTGATGCTGCCCAACTAACTCTAGAGTTGGCTCCATTGGGTAGGGCTGATTAGAAAGTTGAAGAGGATTTAGAGTGCCCTGATGTCAGCGCTCCCTTAGGAACAGAGGTGGAGTATGGGCCTCTCCTCTTCCTAGGGCAAGACATCTAGGCTCATTAACTTGAATTGGTTTTGTGGGCATTTGCCTTTTCAAAAACAAAGGGAACAACTGCAGTGCTATCAACAGCTAATGTTATTTAAAAGGGATTAAGATTAAAACACTGCTCTCTATTCCTGGGAACTTTGCATACATAGAACTTGGGGGCATATCTATTTTTTTTCTGTATTTGCCTACCTTCTTCGTATGCATATTTCCATTACAAAAGAGTGCATGCAGGTGTTCTGTCTTTAGAACAATAATTAAAGTATGTTATTACATAGCTAGTTTAATTCCCTCTTGACTTCAAGTTGAAATTATAATGATGTATGGCTTGAAGTGCCCAGAGGACACTAATATCCATGACACATGGAGCGCAGAGGGGAGGGGAAGAGCAGTATTAATTACTAGTTCATCTTTGGATTCTAAATATTAGCATAAAACAAGTCTTGCACTAACCATTAATGGGTCCTCATGGTTGTTAGTACACTTCAAAAGACAAAATCTAGCTGCGCTTTCATTAATGCAACAAGAAAGTGTATGTATAATGGGCTTAATTTATCTTGGACCTTTTCCAAAACTTTAGGAAGAGAGTAGGACATGGATCCTTGTTTAATATCAAGTTTGTCTGAAGCAGTTCAAAGGTGGTAGCAAGGCTGAAAGCTTCTGCTTAAATCTAATAATGATGTTAAGATGGTACCCAAATGGTATTGTACTTGTACATGTCTTTTTCTGAAAAGCTTTTTTCTCTGTTCTCTAATTGCATCAATATTGTCTTCTGATCTTTGCTATTGGATTAACTCAGCGGATTTCTGGAAACTGCTAGTGCTAGCTCCAGTTGTGGTGGAGAGGACTACCTCTTAATAGCTGTGAAGTCCTGAAATTATTTTAAGATGTAAATAGCTTGTTTATTTCCCTTTATGTAATGTTCCAGGCAAAATGTCTATTAAAACTTAATCCTGTGACTCTCCATCTAAAACAGTGTTTTCTGGAAGGTTTCTGACTTCTGTGTTGTTTTTGTTTGTTTTGGGTGTGGTGTTGTGGGGTTTTTTGGTGTTTTTGTGTGGGTTTTTTTGCTCCTAAAATTGGATATTAGCAGAGAAACATCTGCTGGAATTGCTACTGTTTTATCTTGTATACTACTTCTGATTTAAGCTCAATTTCTAATCTCAAAATTCAACATCTTTGTTCTCTCTGAATAAGATGGAAGGGAAGGCTGTTACTTGAGGTTCTAGCAGGTTTGCAGTGTTGATGTGGCTTAATTTAATTTTTCTCCCTGCTGATTCTGCTCTAGAACTCTTAAGAGAAGAAACAAAACCTGGGGAGGCTACACCAGGTTCTTCTGTTTGAGAGACAAGTACACTATAAGCTGTGGCTCTTGTTTGACTACTCCCAGGTAAACTAGTAGGATGATATCTCTTTTTGTACGGTTGTAGTATAGAATACAAAATTCTATTGCTGTAGTTATATTTAAAGTAGTTGGTTTGTTAATTAGCTGGCTTTTCTGCTTTGTAATTTCTTCTAAGGTGCAGAAGGAAAGCTTGCTGATGCTGTAGTAGATCCCAGTTTGTTTTCTGGAAAACCTCGTTGGAAGAGACACATTAACACCTATATAAAAGGATATTTAAAGATCAGTTAACATTTAATCAGGTTGTGTAAAGGTTTAGTGTATATAGATGTATTAGGTAAATTAACTAACAGAGGGGAGCTATGGCAGTAGGAAGGCTGATGCTGCTTCTGAGCACTGGTATTTGCTGGCTGCATTAGCTCTTTTGTGTTCTGAGCTCATAATCAGCTATTTGAAACAAAGCTAAGTGATGAGCAGGATGGTTTGTTAGGACTATTTTCAGGTGGATTTTACTTTGTGTAGGTATCATCCTTCATAGCATCAGTTCTCTTCCACAGTGGTAATGTATGAACAGAGCATTGCAATGCTTGGGCAACTTTGGAAGAGCCAGTAGTTGGGAGAAGCTGTCCTTTTTGAGGCCTGTTTCACACCTACTTAAAACTTGTGGGATGCTAGGCCTCTGTCGAGCAGATACAAGGATCATGTCCAAGATGCAGGCAAAATCTGCCACGCTCTCTGTTGCAGATTGGAAGGCGTGTGGTGGGGCCCACCTGACTTCATTCACGTAGAAGAAAAGCATTTTTGCTGAGTTGTTGAATGGAATTGAGTTTCTGGAAGTCTTTTCCTATCACTTGTTAAAGACCTGAAGGAGAAGGTCTTCTGTGGGTGCTGACCAAAATGTTTAAGGCATTTTTTCCCCTGTTGTCCAATGGGCAAAAGTTCAAGTCAAAATGTTTACTTGACTTAAGCTTACCTTTATAGGTATGGCTCCAGAAGGCCTGATGCTGAATTTCTGCTTCCCCACTCCTTTTGGTCTAAAATGTGTTTCCTTAGGTCATTAAAGATTCTGATCCCAGTTCAAATTTCTAATCTGTGTTGTCTGAGCCCTGGGCTGAGCCTTTAGTCACTGTCAGGTGTGTAGCTACTGAGGCAGATCCTAAGGGCTAAGTGCCATTTCCCTTTATCAGGAGTACTCTAGGTATCCATGCAGAGTATCTAGGAGCATCTTTTAGAAATCTAGGCAACTAATCTGACTTGATCTGAAGAGACTGAATCTTATTTGTGTGGTTTGTGTCTGGGATCTTGAGTAGTGACAAGGATTCCTCACAGATTCCTTGAAGATAGGTTTTACAAGCAGCAGTGTTGCATTTGAGGTGATTCTGTCAAGTTAGGGAAACTTATGCAGTTAAGTCTGACTTTTAAACTTTTTTTTTCCCTTTTCAACTTCAGAGTTCTAACACTTCTTCTTTCTTGTTGGTTGTCATTTCCAGGCTGTCACAGATGCTCTTGACTTTGCTGCTTCTGTGCCAGTCATGCTAACCTAATCTTCACCCTTCGTGTTGTATTCTTGCCTTAATTTTCCATGGAGAATATAGGTGATGTGATTGAGAGTTCTGACTTTTAATGGGGGAGGCATTTCTTGCTTTTCAGCTAGTGTAAAAGAACATGTCTGTCTAGAACTGTGATATGTGGCTCAGTGACAGGTAGACAGTGCAGAATCACTTCCTTAGTGGAGTAAGAGTAACTAGGAATAGTGCCAGCCATATTGAAGCCAGCAGGGATTGGTTTTGACTGCTGTAAATAGAAAAGCTAAAGTTTGGAGATTAATTGCCTAATTACTTCAGCTACCTTTCTGTGTAAGCCTCAATTTAGTCTTTCTCAAGACAAATCCTGTTTATCACAAGATTTATACCAAGATTTTTATCACAAATGTGCTGACAAATTTGTGTGCGAAATTGCTATAAAATTGCGAAGCTTAGTATTTCATTTGGCACTTGTCAATCTTCAGCTAGTTAATAAATGATAAATGCTTTCTCTGTTTCTGCATTTCTCTTACCTTGTCTTGGATGACAGTATGTTCTGCTGTCTGTCACCTGACTTAATCACTCTTAAAAGACTGGAGTACTGTTTCCTTAGGGGAATTTTCAGAAGCCTACAGTCCTCTAAACCTTTATTCCGTTTGGAGCAGGATCTCCCAGTTAAGAGGTCTAATTCAGGTTGTCTTTTTTTCTGACCGTGTTTGTTGCATCTACTGCAACATGTTCCTGGCTTGCTACGCATGTATTGCATGTGTGGTTTGGTGATTTATTTTAAATTATTTTGTGGCATTTCAGTGTTGCAGAATCTTGATTATTTATTTATTATGACTTCTGTCATGGCTTTCTAAGAAGAGTTCTGAGGTATAATTGGAAATCTGATTTAGAACTGTTCTTGTTTCTCTTGTCTTCCTTGATTTTTCCTCCAGTGTTGGTCCTTGGTCATTATTTTGGTTACCCTGGGATAGATACTAATGGCTCAGCCAGGCATGCGATATTCTACGGTGTGATTTGATTTTATTTTTCAATACTCTTCTGTTCTAATGTCAGCTGTCAGAAAAAAATGGAATACTTGCTTTAGAACAGCACCTGTAACAAAACTAGAGTTCATGGAAGGCTGAGGACAAGAATATAGAAAATATATTTTCATTCTCCAGAGTTTTTTTTAACCCAGGAACTTTCTGAACTAGTTATGATTGGTCTCTCCTAAGTATTAGTGCAAGTCTGCCTTTGGGCCTGAAAACGTCTTAAAACCACTTTGCTCTTAGGTAATCTGTGTTACATTTTGGCAAGCTCTGCATGAAGTTCCATCTGTTCTTCTGACCATGGTTCCTGTTAGCTTAATTTGATGCCCTTTTGTTCTTGTCAAGAAAAAGAGAATGGATGATCTGTTCCGAACCATCTCCAGGGGCCCTTTGTAGTGTTGTAGACTTCTAGAATATACTCCAGTTGTCTTCCAGGCTGAGTTTTGACCAACTCTATCATTTGTTTCAGAAATAATTTGATTCTTTGTTCCTCCTTGTTGCTTTTCTCTGGACCTTTGATTTTTAACATCCCCCTTTTGAGGGGTGCTATTAGTCTCATCTCTTGGGAGAGGGAGAAAAGGAGACTCGCGCTGCTTCCTTCTGTCTTCAGTTATAGAATCACATAGCAGTATAACACTGAATGTCTCTTTCCTTGTTTTTCCCACTATTCTAGCCTCTTCCCTTCTATCCAGGGTGCACTTTCCAACTGACTTCTGAATATTAAGTAGTCAAGACATGGATGAGCGGGAAGTAGATCTCTTGGTCAAAGAACTTGCGTTGAGTTTGTGAAGGGAACTTGCTTAGCTCGAAACAAGCTGGCATTGGTGGATTGAAGGAGTAGCTGTTTATGGAACTAACAGGTTTCTGAAACTTGCTTATGAATAAAAATTTCCACAGAGCAAAGTCACAGATGTCATTAAATTGGGGTTATATGAGGCTGTCTGAAAATTATTTTACATTGAGCAAAATTGGAGGTTTAAATGACAAGATTTGAAATACACTAATCCCATACTGACAATTGGTACAAAGAATTCTTAAAGGTACTGTGGAAAGAGAAATAAATCTGTAAGATTAAACTATGTATAGATTGGCCTAAGAACTGGTTTGAAGATCTCAGAAAATGTCACTATTCTAGAATAAACCAGCATGGATAGTCTAGAATAAACCAGCATGAACTTATAGCTTCTGATTCACCTGACATTAAATTGATTATCTTTTTCATGAGCATTATGCTTGCTTATCCAGTTGGCAAGGAGAAGAAAAATCATGTATCACTCTGGATACTCTTGATGTATTGATTAGTTCTATAAACCAATACTTTTGTTGAGAGTTGTACACAAGAGGTACCTAGAGGTGGCATAGTCAGAAGGCGTTTGCAGTAAAATAGGAGTCTTTCTACAAAACCATTAAATGTGGTAGCTGATAGCATGGTTTGGTATTAAACGTTGCTATTCTTCTCATTTCTTGATGGAAAATGTCAGCAAAGACAAGTTATCATAGAAGCCCTTGTACCTGAATAGGTAAGTTTTCACTGATTTGTTTGCTTTGTTTAACTTTTTTTATTTACTTCTGGAGTTAAAAGGAAAGTGAAATATTTGGAGGCTAATCCTACGGTGGTGAAAAAAACCACCAAATCTAAGTGACCACAGTTGACATTATATACTTCAGAGATGGAACTTAATATCCCCGAGTACAGCAGAGATGTGTACATGCTGGAATCAAGGGAGGGGGAATGGAGCAGGGTGGGGACGAATAGCACATAGCTATAAAAAGCGGAGGCAGGAATTACTTCACTTCCACAGGACTAGCATTGCTGCTATGCATGTAATGGTGAAGGACACTGCTTTAAAATAGGGCTGGGCTCTTCTAGAACCTTTAATGTCCTGTGAGCTGGAAGTAGCTAGCAGATAAGATTTTCTTCAGATGAAGTCTTGACATGACTACTGCCTGGTCAGATATCCTGCAGATTTTTTAAAAAGCTAAAAACTTGCTTCTAGTAGTGTGCAAACTGTTAGTGAGATGCGTGCTTCCCTTTTTTACTCAAAAGATGCTGCTGTTCTGTCTGCAGTGACTGACCAAGGGTGCTGTCAAAACTCAGGGCCAGTATCTGAGGTATTTGGAGCAAATACTCAGGATGTCATTTGTTCACAAGATTGGCTGAGATTTGCTGGGTTTGTGTAGGGTGCAAGTTAGGAGAAGCTTGTGGAGTCTTTCCTCTGATGGTTTAGCTTCTCATGTGTAGATGGATCTCTCTAGAGAGCTTTCTCTTTGTATGTGGTCCGAGCTGACTATATTAATGTTCTCCCTTAAGGAGCTCTAGCTGGAGACATGGCATTTTGACTTCTTGTGAGCTGCATCAAAATGGGTCACAGTTTGTACAGGCATTAACTGAAGCTAGTATGTGACTTCGGGTGATTTTTAGAACTCCACAGCCTAAATGTTTGCTGTCCTACGATTTATCAAGACCCCCTCATGTTGAGAAACTGCTGTTGTATTTTACCGTTGCAGCAGGATCAGAGTATCTTCAAACCTTCACTTGAATATATTCCTACAGATATAGTGTCTGGTACAGCACACTGTGGCTCTTTCACAAAGTACTGGGCACTGCCAAATTGATGTTGTAATACCCTTTGGAGTTTCTCCCTGGAGTTGTTTTATCTTTTAGATGCGTGCAGCTGGTGGTTGTTGGGATTCTACCACCTGGTTGCTGGGTAACTTTCTTTAACTGGAGGTGAATCTCTACCTGGGTGTTAAATTTGATATATTAACTCCAAGGCTGACTCTAACTTATTCACCTGTTGTTTTTATTTGTGTTCCTTTTGCAATGAAATGAGCCTTAATAGTCTAGACTAGAATCTAGATTCCCCCTGCCACCCCCATATGTGTACGTACGTACACACCCTTCCAGGTTTGACTTTGTCTAGTTTGAGGGAAGGAGTGGAATGAAGTGTTCAAACTCATGTAGGTGTAGATACTGTCCTGTTGGCTGTTGACAGTGGCAAAAAAATACCCCCCTCTCCCCTTTACTTCTGCAGACTTCCTCAAGATTGTCAGGTGGGACTTACTCATTCCCCTCACGCAACAGTTAAGGCTCCAGAGTTTGTAAACATCATCCTGCTGCTGTGACTGGGCCAAGAGGAGTATAACTGCAGTAATTGCTCTCAAACAGAAGTTTTTAACTTGCTCAACAGCTTTCTGCTGCCGACGTTTGCAGTACTCTAACCCAGCCTTCCACAGCACTCCTAACAAAATGGGTTTGTTTGACCCTGGTTTCCAAAGGGAAAGCTTTTGCTTAGGACTTGCTATGCCAGTGGTGTTTACTTCTCAGATGAAAAATGAGGCTCTAGATTATGGGCATCTTTATTTTTTTTACGGTGGAATGCCCTCTTAGTTCAGCAGACAAGTTCTTGCATGTGAGTGTGGCTGAAATATCTTACAAGTTTAAAAAAAAAAAAATTCACCCCAAGAGGGAACATTTATTCCTTTAGTGAAGGTTTCCATTGTGGCTTTACAATGTCTGCTTCTAAAAGATCAGCCTGCAGGCTTGTTTTATCTGCTTATAAACCTCTGTTGAAGATGAGTACTGGACCTTCTCAGAGTCTTTATTTCTTCCTTACTCCCTTTGCACTTCTAGATTATTCTTAAGAAAGTAGTAAGAACTTGCTGTAGAGCTCCTGGGGAAGGAAATGGAATATGCTTGCCTTGAAGTCAGCTTTTTCCATGGTAAGCAGGTGCTTGAGGAAGTGTCAGAGGTGATGGAAAAAAGGAGGAGGGGAAGCCTCAAGGCCTGTGCTTGCCTCACTTGCCTAGAAGTTTCTTAGGAAAGCAAGTATGAGATGACTCTGATCAAGACTTAATGGACTTGATTGCAAGAAATATTGGTGAAAACTTATTCTAGAAGTTAGAAAAATTAAGACTAGTAAAAAGAATAGTAATATGCCACTGGTGTTTGACCTGTTTTTACCACTGAAATGTTCAAATACAAATGTTATCTATCCTTGCTTGAGTTTTGAAAGGAAATAGTACTGGATGATGATGAGACCCTGAGTTTCTGGGTGACTGTGGAACAGGAAGGAAAGGATAAGGTGGGCTCTGAACTTGCTTAGGAGGCACGCTTTTCTGCTTCATAGCAGATTCCTGGTTTCTTCTGAGGTTTTTCTCTGTAGAAACTCTGATCAGTCCTTTTATTCACATAAAATTGATAATTCTTTGTCTGTTAGAATAAATGTGTTTTAATACACAATAGCATGTTATTGATGTAGAAAACATCAACTGTTGATTTTAGCTCAACCTTCAGTGTTTGCATCTTTCAGACTTGGAGAATAGAAGTTCTATAACTGACTGAAAGTGCTGTCAACAGATGGATCATCTTTCTGGGGATGGAAAGTCTCATGTCTGGTTTGCAAAAAACAAAAAACAAAACAAAACAAAAAAAAAACAAACACCAAAGAAAGAAACAAAAAACCAAAACAAACCCCACCTTTTGTATGCTGATTTGCACATGCGAGGTAATAGTAATAGTTCATAAAAAGACAACACTAAACCAATATTACAGGTCTTGTTTCCCCCCTCCCCAGAGAGGAGGTCGCTGGGATAGTATGGGGAGTGTTTTGTTTAGTGTAAGCAGTGGAATAATGCTTTGAAGTTGATTTTGTCAACACAAATCCTGAGGAAAAAAAAACACAACTGAAGCAAGCATCACCAGGATAAACAGGCTTAATTTCTATCTTTCCAAACTACTTGGCATATCTGTTTAGTTCACTCCTACGAAATGGTTCTTTCATAAAGCTGTTTGCTCCTGCAGAAGTGTGCTGATGCTCTTCTGCTGACTTGAAGCCTTTAACATCTGATTTTTGATTTGGTAAGCGCAGATGCTGTCTTGTGTTTAATCCTTTCTGGAAGATAAACCTAGACACTGAAGTCAATAGAATCAAGTCTGTATGTTCAACATTTCCACTAATAAGTGTTTTTAATTATCAAATGAATGTTCTGATAGTTGAGCAATAACTGGAAAGCTCTCAGTGCAACGTACAGTGAACATACTCAGTAACACAGATGCTTCTTTGCAAGTTTTCAGCTGTTGTTTTAAAGTGATGTGCAATATTCAAAAGAATTTGAGCAGATCTAGTGCAAGACTTGATAATGGGGGAGGGGGAGATAATATTTTTCTTGAACCAGTGGATTAATTACCTGTTTCCTGTTTTGAGGTGGTGTAATTGTAACATGGTGATCCATTGTGCTACTATGGAGAGGAATTCCTTCTTAAAGTTACTGACTAGCTGGATGACTAGTCCAGCTGGTAACCTTAACTATCTTCTCTAGTGGTCGAATGGCCACACAAAGCAGTTTCTCTTCTGGTTACATTCTTTCAGTGTCTGTTAGGGAGTTTTTGAAGGGTGACTTCATAACTGTCCATAGAGAGCAGGAAATTGCGCAACTGAGAGCTGTCCCATCTGAAACCAATAAATATGCATTTGTCTATCAATACTCTTCACTGCTGTTTAAATAACATCCCTAATCTTCAAGTGTGACTAGAAGTCTTCCTAAAATGTTATACTCTATATGCTTGACCATGTGTAAATGGACAAGTGCTAGCCTGCTAACATGTAAGTAGACATGGAGGAACTGAGGTGAAGGGATACCAGTAAGTCAAAGGATTTAATGTTCTTGGTCTTGTCTCGTTTTGTATGTTCTTTAAGCTTTTCATAAATGGGCTTATAGTTCTTGATGGTCACCTGTGGGAGGACAGTAAAAGCAAATGCTTGAGATCAGTCTGTGTACCCTGGGGCTTGCACAATTGTGTCCTTGCCCTGCCTGCCACCACGAGGTGGCATGAGCTGTGCAGGCTGCACAGGTCAGTTATTTGGCCAGAAATTCAGTTGTTCCATATCTTGGAAGAAAAGCTGTGCGTCAGTTACAGTTGCTTGTAAGGTACTGTAAAGTTTCTATAAGGTGGTAGAGGAATATTTTCAACTCCAGACTGTCTGCCATCTTAGTTGGCCAGATTTGCCACTGGAGCTATTTGACTCCTTATTTTAAGCATCTTCAACTGGTAGAATCCCCATTGACATCTTCCAGCATCAGCATGCTGAAACAGTGCATTGTGTGGAACTCGTTTCACCCACAAAAATTCCCTTGCATCTTAGGCAAAGATACAAATCTGCTTTCAAGTGGAATGACAGGAAGGCATAGTTGACTGATCTGTTTCCTAAGACAGAAAGTTAGTTAATTTTTTTTTTCCCTGCCTTAGCCTGTGTGGGCAGTTGGATGCAACAGCCAATTTGCAGTTGGAAAGACCAGCACTTACATAAGATAAGTGGACATCTGGAAGCACTTGAGCACTATTTTGTACTTCTACTGCAGATCAGTGGAACCTAGGAAAACTGAGGGATATGTCATAAGTTTAGTTGTTAAAAGCAGGAGAGGTGGATACCAGAGCTTTGGATCATGCACTGATTTGCAGAATTCTGCCCCAGTTAACAATTTTGATGCAAAATAAGGAGACTTGCAATGGCCAGAAGATAAAATTAGGGCCATACTTTGTAGTACTAATAAGTACTACAAAAATATTCTGATACTCTTCTCTCTACATTCATTTTTCAGGTAGCATTTTAGGAGAGGGGTAGCAGGTAGTATATTCAGAGTACGGTACGATCCTCTCCTACTTCCTTAAATGCTGACACTGGGGAGAGCAGGGGAAAGCAGGGAGTTGGAGAGTGAAGCTACTGAAATCCTAATCTGAAGTTGTGATTTGTGCTGTGTTGTCATAAATGAGAAGTAGAGGCTTTTGCTTTCTCAGAAGGCTTGATCTCTTATCATTTGTCCTTTTCCAAAGGCAGTTCAAGGTCAATTGTGCCTCTGTCCAGTGTAGTCACTGCTGAGCTTCCTCCCCCCCCCCCCCCTTTTTCCTTGAGTGTAATCTAATTATTTACCACTAAACCTTTATCTGTTTCAATTATGGGAAAATCATCTTCTCTAGTATGTGTCTGAAGCTGAAAGTACAGGACTGATCTTTTTCCAAGGCATAGTTTGTGGTTTATATGTTGATGTAACTAACCAATAGAAAAATATGAACTTGGTGAAATGCATTTCTGGGTAGGCTGATCCTGTGCTGGGGTCATGAAGGACCTCAGGCAAAGATCCCTTCTGCTCAGGGTGCTGCACTGATCATTCTTGTTGTAGCTGCTCTTCTAAAATGGGGAGATTTCAGTCTTATGAACCCTCCTTGGTGGGGATGCAGGTGGCATGCAAGCTATCTCAAAGACAAAATGTACATCTCTTGATGTAATAGTAAAGTAGTCCTAAGCACCCTATGAAAGACAGCTGCGTTCTTGCATAATCATCTTGCTAAGATGGTGCTCTTAATTTCTTGATGGAAGGTCCCTATGTCCATATGAATTCATAGATTGTTAGCCTATGAATTCTGCACACATTAAGCCTTGGCTCTGCTGTATTTAACAAGCTTCAGTTTTTGGCTTGGCTTGACTCTGAGCATGAGGGGTTTAGGATATTGGTGCCATAACTCTTTCTGTTCTTGGAGGTTTTCTCCTTGTTTTTATATATATGTGAGAATCTCAGTGTTAACTTGGACAAGTTGGAAACTCTCAAAACTGTAGGGTATGACAGCAACTCCTGTTAAACTCAAAACAGGTAAACAATACATAAAATAACTTTTTCCTAAGTGTTTAGTATTTAAATATCAACATTGGTCCTACATATCCGGTCATAAAACCAAGCAAAAATGCCCAAAGACTTGCTTTAGTGAAGTAAATCCTTCATGTTTTTTTCCAAATCATTTTAAAATTTTCTGTCCTGGTTTGGGTGAGAACAGAGCTGGTTCTGTTCAGTGGTTTTATTTTTCAGCTCAGTTCTTCTAACTAATTGCACTTTCTGAAGTTAGTAGCCTGTTTTCACAGGCAGTGTCTGCTGCTGGCAGTGATAACAGCCCACGGTTAGAGTTACTACCAAGGATTGGTGTGCAGACCTAGGACACTGCTGGATCTTGTGTACCACACAGGGGGGTGCAGAAAGTGAAAGGCTGCACCTGCAGGGAGGAGTGGACAGGGCAGGTGACCCCCAACTGACCAATAAGGTATTCCACCCCATAGACTTCGGTATAAAGCAGAGGGATAAGGAGGGTCTGTAGCTCACCCAGTCTCTCTCTGGAGGCTCCTGGGTTCTTCTCCCCGCTTGGACCACTTTGCCGGCTTTGCGCAGCTCGGCTCAGGTCCTCTTCTGGCTCCTTCCTCGGAGCATCCAAGGAGGACTCCGTCCGTTCTGCCCTCGATCCCAGTCTGTGTGTTCCTGAACACAGCTCCCGTCTGCTGTGGGGCCCAGTCTGGGGCTCCCCCGATGCCTGTTCCACAGCATCAGTGAGGGTGATGTAATTACCATCAGGGGGCTTGGGTTCGATACTGGTTTTGTATATATTTGTACATATTCTAGTTTTATTATTACTATTTTCACTTTCACTAAAGCTGTTCTAGTTTCCTTTTCTAATTGCTCAGTCTCTCTCCATTGCTCCCTTTCCCTTCCCCTTTGGGGAGGGAGGGCGTTTAACAGAGAGCATCTGTTACAGGTCTAAGGGGCTGCCCTGACCCTAAACCGTGACACTTTTTGAAATCATGTTTTTTTTTATCAGGAGAAGGTATACTACCAAGTGTGCTTCCTTTAACAATTATGAAAAGAAATCTAAACTCTTGATAGATGCAGGGGTGATTTTTGTGAGTTTCTCTTTAGCTATATTCTTCTAGCAAACAGATCTGTTATATAGAGTGATCTTCTGTGCATTTCCTAAAAGATGGCTCTGATTTTACAGGGTTTTTTTTTATCAGTTGCTGAAGTCTTAAATATCCCAAGTTGTTTCCCAGTGTTCAGAACCCTTTGTTTGAACCTCTTGGGGCTACTCCTGAAAAGGATTTCTGTGGCTAAGCAAAGCTGAGAACTGGATGCAGTAGGAGGAGAAGAAGAATAATTCAGTCCTTGGGGGGGTGTGTGGGGGATGTTTTTGTTTTGCTGTCAGTGTGCTTTGCCCCACAATTTTTAATTGTTATGGTTCATGTTTTTGAGAACATGCCTTCAAGGGCTTTCATATGACAGCAGGAAAGTTACATTTCAACTCCTTTCAGTTGTCTTTCTTGTAGCAGTGATACCTGCTTATTCCAAATCACTGTTTGTGTCTGGTGTGTAGCAGTAGTTTTTTATTACTATCTAACTGATGTCTTGTTTCTTTTCAGAGATCGTTCACATTAGTAATAGAAGCATGGGATTGGGATAATGATACAAAAGCTGGTGAGTATTTATGTAAAACTTGCAGCTTTCCCTTACTCTGTGCTGTATGTACACAGATTGGGGAGGGGGGAAATGGTATGCTGCTGTCATCAGCCGTGTCTCCAAATGAGTCTGAATGCAAGCCTGCTATCTAAGCAAACCGCATGTACAAATCCAAGTTGTGAATGTTGGGTTAGAAACTGTGGAACAAATACTACTGATAGGAAAAAGAATGGATAATAGAAAGTGATGGTCAAAATATGTGACTCAGTAATTAGCTTTAAAAAATGTTTAAAAATCAGGGTAGACCCTTTTGTTTGTTTTGTTTGTTTGTTTTATTGTGAAATGCTTTTCATAATCAGGTAAACAAATAAGGATTCTTGCTCCCCATAAAGAAACCATGCTTGATATTTTTGAAAGTGCTCTAAATTATGGTATGATTCCTCCTACACTTGTTTCTCTTAAAGTACTGAAGGTTACCTTGCATTTCTGATCTGTAAATGCTAAGGCTCAGTGTCAAGGCAGGCTGTTGACCTGAAGGGAAAGCAAGGTTATTGTATAAATATTCCAAAACTATATGAAGGTGCTCATTGTCATATTGTTGCTAAAGTAGGACCATAGCTTGAACCTACTCTTTGGTAATGGTTTGCAAACCTGTCTGAAAATAATCAACACTTGCCTACAAGTGTTAAGTGAACTTCAAGCTTTGTGGTTAATGTTGTACTGTTTAATCTTGTCTGGGATTAATACAGAGGAAGATAAGTGTTTGGGCAGCATCTTCAGCTATAATTATAGATTCCATTCTCTGCTGCTTTGCTGACCATCCTTGTCAAGATGCATCAAGCAAAGAAAAATGGGCAAAGCTCAGTTGATGTTAAGGCAATATTAGAGTTTCAAGGTGCTTTTCCTTGGAGTTTGTTCCTGAGCGCGCACACTGTTAAAATTAAGCTTCTATTGTCTTGTTTAACAGTTCCTTCAACCTTTTCTAATAGGTATGTTTTCTTTAGATCTTGGGTAATTCATGTTGCTGCAACCCTTCAGTTGGTGTGCAGCCTTTTTGAATGGCACTTCCCTTAGTATGGGCATGGGACATAGTATTCAAAATGAGATCTTGTGTGCTGAGCAGAGTAAGCCTGAATCTTGCATAAATTTAGATATCCTACATAGCAACAGATTGGAGATGTCCTCTTGAATGCTTTGGTCAGAAGTGTACCACATGAGGTTAATTCCTTTAAGTAGTCTCCAGTCTGGGAATAATTTACCCCAGGACAGCTAATACAGCAAATACTGGAATATTCGTGCCCTGGTTCTAGATGGCAGATTAACTCATGAGATGGTGTAGAACAGGGTGAACACGAAGAGACTATTCTGCAAAATAGATCTGTATGCATTTAAGTGCTGAATTTTGTTCTTTAAGTTAATTAGCAAGTGATAATGCTATTATTTATTACGTTTGTCTTCAAGCCTGCAGAATCCTCTTGCAAACCTGTTGCTTTAAAACCCAGGTTTCTTTTTGAATGTGATTGATAAAGGGACAGTCACTTTAGGCTTATTTTAAGTCTTTCTTACACTGCTTTTTTAATATGCTCCATCAAATCTGCTTGCTTGCATTAATGTCTTTTTTCTTGCTGAGCTTCAGGCTAACAAGATTCATAGTGTCTTCTGGATGCCCAGTGGGCCATCTCCTTAATTTAAACAGTTTCCATGAATTACAGGAATCTATCTAAGTGTCAAATCACAGTTTAGCTATCATGACAAACTGCTAATAGAAAGTGAATGTCCCTTTAATATAGGCTGCCAGAGAGGTGCTCTGAAGGTCTGTTGCATCTGAAACCTAGAAGGCTTGTCATGTGAATTTGAAGCTTTCTTGGTCTATAATTTTGCAGAAGGCTATCAAAAAAACTTGTTTTGGTTTAATGTTTCTGTAGTCTCTTTACCATTACCATGTTGCTTTGCTGTGCTGCAACTTAGACTTGCCTATTAGATTTCTAAGAGGAATTCCTGAATGCTGACAGGGTTGGGTTTTTTGTTTGGTTTTGAGTGGTCTTGGCAGAGAATCCTCCAGTAGTTTTTTTGCCTTGTGTATCTATCAAGATAGAAAAACACTTCCCTTGTATTTCTGCAGGGACTACTGAATTGCCAAACAGGGACAGATGAGTAAAAATTCCTCTCTAAGAGAATAAAGAAAAGGCAATACAGAAACTCCTCCAGAGAAGAGGCAAATAATACCAGCATCCTGGAGGGGTGAACAGAGTATCTGTGGAAAGCTGAACTCCCTATCATAGCATCAACACTGAACTGATCTCTGGATCAGGTTACATGTGTCTTCTGTTGCTACTGTAGTAAAGATTAATCAAAGTAATTGCCAGTCTGTTTATAAGTTGATTAATTAGTTCCAAAGCCAAGTTTTGCTTTCCTTTAATGGGGGTGAGTAAAGCTAAAGTTTAAATGCAGGTCCTGTGTTCCAGCCTGGATTTCAGTTGGATATTTAAAAAAAAAAAAAAAAAAAAAAAAAAAAACAAAAAAAAAACAAGCAAAACCACCCCCCCCCACAAAAAAAAAAAACCACAAAAAAACAAGCCAACCTACACAAA
>JAAGNO010017534.1:27451-39189 GCA_033439905.1 Ceryle rudis
CAAAAAAAAAAAAAACAACAAAAAAAAAAACCAAAAAAACAAGCAAAACCCCTCCCCCCCCCAAAAAACCAACCACAAAAAACCAACCCAAACTAAAAATACCAAAAAATCCCAAACAAACAATGGAAACCGCCCGATACCTGGCAATAGGGGTTTCGAGTGAACAACTTGAAGGTTTTTAGCACAGTTGTCATTCTTCCTTCCCTCTGTCCTAGCATCCTGTATTATTCCTTGCACTCCTCGAAAGGAAGGCAAGGGTGCTAAGGGTGGGTCTGTGAAGTACCATCTCAAGCAAGTTTACCAGGGCACATGTTTCCCCAGGGTTTACCTCAAATGACAAACTCTTCAGAGGGGCTTTCAGACCCCTATTACTGAACTACTGCTGTGTGCTTTTCTTCCTCTGTGCAGCATGATTGGCTCAGAGGGAAGCTTGTGACAGTGTAGTGTTAGCACTTGTTTGCTTTGGGAGAGTAGAGGAGGTGGAGAGGAAACTGCCTTAGATACAAAGGCACTGTGAAGGGCCTGTTTTCTGTCATCTGTCACAGCAGTTAATGCTACTTTACAGGGAAGTCATTTGACTTGGCAAACTTCTAGTTGTATAGCAGAGGTCTTGCCAATGCCTGACCCAGTGCTGCCATTACAAAGCAAGTTGACATCTTCACATGTACAGTTACTTTACATTTGACTACACATCTATTGTGGGGATGCAGTGGTTGCCTTCCTCTTTCACAATGGTTTGTAGGAGACTAATATGTCCTTACAGCTTTTTCATTAGAGACTTGGCTTAGCCATGGACATGTAGAGAGTAGTGTTACTGGTTGGACTTGATCTTGAAGGTCTTTTCCAACCTAGATGACTATGATTCTGTGAATTTTAATTCTAAACCAGATGCAAGGAGCAAACTTGTTTCATCAAAACAGTTAAATGTGAGAGGCAGAATATCTTCAGAAACACTTTGGCATTGTCGAGAAATGTTCCTCCATGTGATTACAGATTTCTTTGGAAAATGCACCTTCTATTTGGGATCAGTTTTAAATTTGAGGTAAAGCAGAATTCTTACACTGGTTGTGGTACTTAAGAATTTACTTCTAGAAACTAAATTGCTCGGAGCTGATTTCCTGATGCCTTTTGTGGATCAGGGTAAATTATTTGGTTGCTTATTTAGGCTGTTAAGTCCTAATTTTACTAATATAAGCTAGAGGAACAGCTC
Source organism: Ceryle rudis (assembly GCA_033439905.1). Taxonomy (NCBI): domain Eukaryota; kingdom Metazoa; phylum Chordata; class Aves; order Coraciiformes; family Cerylidae; genus Ceryle; species Ceryle rudis. Next base: position 28,662 of record JAAGNO010017534.1, read on the forward strand.
TCAAGACTTGGAATACTTTTTTTTTTTTAGAGCAGTTTGTAATAACAAAGGTTTGAGTGTTCAAAAAAAGAAAAAAGGCACTATTGGGTTATTTCCCCTGTTCTTGACCCCAGGTATCAAGAGTATATTTGTAATAGCTGTAATGCTTGTTCCAGTTGTTTAACTGGTTCTGATAAATTTACATTAACCTGAAGATGCTTGATAAGATTTTTATTATATAAGCCACTCCTTTATCTCGGGACCTGTTTGTCAGTGCATGGGATGTATTTTGGGGAAACACTTTAATAGCAGTGGTGGCTGTTGCAGACGTTTTTAATCAGCCTCTGTTGCTTATAGCTGGAAAATAGCTCCATAATGCATATTTGCTATTTGTTCATATTCCTTGATTATCCAATGACTCAGCATTTTTCCCTTTACAGTTTTTCAGATCAGTAATCATGAGAGAAGAATGAGATTATAAAAGGAGGTTGAATCTAATCATGAAGCTTTTAATGGTGACTGGTAGAATGATAGATATCCTGTTTGGTCAAAAGTAAAATGCAGGCAGCCTTTTCTAGCTTGCAGGTTTCTTCAGCATGTCCATTCAGCTACTGACCATGTGTTGCTGAATGACAAAGGAGTTCACATGTAGGAATTAAAGACAGGTAGGCTTCAATGTGGCCTGTTCAGCCATAAAATATTTCATGCAGACTAGTCCAGGCAGGCATGAATTGTAGCCTATACATGGCAATACTACTTTTAATATTAAATCAGAGAGAAGCTTTGAGTTCTTAAAAATGGGAGAATTCTTAAATTTATATCTGTCTTAATATCTGTCAATTCTTAAATAAAGCAGCTTTGCTTTTTTCTTTCTTTTTGAAGCTCAGTATTCTTTATTTTTATAGTGAAGCAAGCATGAAAAATATATTAAGATAACAAAATACACTGCAGAGCTACTTCTGTAGCTTTCCTTTTTCTTTAATGTTGGAGTGAATGAAAGTTGTCACTGGAGTCCCTTTACATGCTGAGGGGAAAGAGCAGCTTTGGTAACAAATGCACAGGGTACCTCTGTGCTGTCAGTAGCTTCATAGGTGAGAAACAGTCACTCCTTTCATGTTTGTTTTGTAAACAGACTACATTAATGGGCTCTAGATATTAAGTAGGTGAAATGCATTTGCTGAAAATAGTTTAGTATTGCTTGCTACCAGTTTGGTATGTTATATGTTAGTATTGATCTGAGATTTAGACTTCAGACTAAACACTAGACTAGGCTTTAGACTTCATACAGCCTCTTTCTGCATGCAGATTTTTGGTTCTTTGTTTCTTTAAAAAAACCCCAAGCCTTTATTGAAAGAAAATGGACACTGAAGCTCTGAGCTGGCAATATTATTTCTATTTCAAAAGTGAGTGTGAAATTCATATATGCAAGTAGAGCTTCTGTACCTTTTTCTTGTCCTTAAGTAGTGCTTGGAGTTCCAGCTGCAGCTTGCAGAGTCACCTAGAAAAAATTGTGCAGTAGGATGTTACTGGATTTGAATAGTGACAACACGTGAAAACTCTTGTCACTGGGATCACTCACTGTCTCCCCTTACTGTGCTTTGCTTATTCTTCTGTACTTAAGCAGTTGTATAATTTCGTTATACCGACTGTAATGGTACTGAAGCTTGTATGCCGAGAATAAAAAAAGATAAAATTACAAAATGGATATTTATAAAAATGCTTTCTGTTGGAAGTTCCATCATCTTATATCATGGAATCCTCTTGTCCCATGTGGTAGATAATACTTTATGCACATTTGTTCTGAATTAATGGAGCCTGGCAGTAGCAGTGCTGCTGCTTTCTGTGAGGGCAAGGCAGGATGCTTATAGAATGTATTGCAGCAGTGGTCATAATTACTAGTAGTCCTACTGGGGATAAGGGTAATCAGGATACAGAGTTGAGAACGGTCCCTTGATAGTCCTGGGTTCACTTGTCACAGTATCGCAGGGTGTCAGGGGTTGGAAGGGACCTTGGAGATCTTCAAGTCCAACCCCCCCTCCAGAGCAGGATCATACAATCCAGCACAGGTCACACAGGAACGCATGCAGGCGGGGTTTGAAAATCTCCAGAGAAGGAGACTCCACAACCTCTCTGGGAAGCACATTCCAGTGCTCTGTGACCCTTACAGTAAAGAAGTTCCTCCTCATGTTAAGGTGCAACCTCTTGTGCTCCAGCTTGTCTGTTTCTTCTCAAAATGTTAAAATACTGGCTGCACAGTGTTCCATGAAATCTTTGTTAAAGATGCTTTGCCTTTGCTGTAGAGAGAATGATAAAATGGAACCAAGCTACTTTATGTTCATATCGCATCCCCACTATTGTTTAGTAATTTTGCAACAAATTGAGTATACTATGTGTTTTATTTTAAAAAATAATCTCATCTGCTAGGTTATGCAGATTTTGCAGTTTTGTAATAACAAAAAGGAGGTAAGAAGAGCCTCAGATCAAGATAAAGCTGCTAGTTGTCAGTATGTGGGTGTGGTATGTTTGGCTGCCTTGAAAAATAAGCTATTTCCTATGGATTATGTTCCAGGGTTTTTTAATATTTCCTTTGGGACACTTTTAAATTGGCCTTCCTGTAATGAACTTTACATGGCAAGGGAAAATTCAGTTATAACAGTAGATCTTTATCACCTTAACATTTTCTTCACTATGTTTTCTCTTAACCAGTTGAATAGTCTTGATTTGAATTTATGTATTCTTGTGTTCTGTCAAACTTAGCACCTGTTGAATTTACCATTTATTTAAAAGGTGAAGACTTGTTGATAGAACGAGTGGCACATGCTGGCATGATCAACCCAGAAGATCGATGGAAGACCCTGCAGTTCAATGGTCCTGTTGCCCATTTTGAAGTACAAATAAGAGTGAAGTGTGATGAAAATTACTACAGTGCTCTGTGCAATAAGTTTTGTGGCCCTCGAGATGACTTTGTTGGTCACTACACGTGTGATCAAAATGGAAACAAAGCCTGCATGGAAGGTTGGATGGGAGAAGAATGTAAACAAGGTAGTATTCTTTGCTTCACTTGTGATTAGCTCTAGTGCGTATATAATATGTATAAACTGCGGGAGGTGTTTCTGTAGTGTTTGTGCTTTAGTGTATTAATTTTACCACATACAGACTTTGTCCTTTGCAAAAACATCCTCTGTGAAAAGCACAGCCCAGCAGAAGATAGTGTTTCTTGTGGTGGGTGCTGTGGGGGCAATAAATTTAGGATTTGAAACTGTGAAGCACCTTTTTCCTCATTGAATTTATTTAATGGTGGTGGTAGTACTTCGAAGTAAAATGATATATTACATCGGTAAAACTGCCTTCATAACTCTTCTGGCAAATGAAAAAGTTTTAAGTATAATGTATGCAAAGCTGAAAGCTTTTTGAGAGCTTTGAATATGAACAGAAATTTAAGTGTAGTCATACTTTTTAATGTACCACTCAAATATCTTTGAGTTTTGCGTTCATTCTCAGTGAGTAAATACTTGACATAAAACCAAGAAACCATCAACAGAAAGAAGAGTTATTTTCTGTTCCTTTTTATTAAAAAAGCATGTTAAAGGCATGGAAGGCCATTTTTAGGGCTTGCTCAAGGTCCTGTGTATCTTTTGAAGCTTGGAATTTCCAGCATAATACCAGGTTTAAGAAAAATAACTGTATTTGAAAGTTTCAGTGGTGGCATCCTTGCAAACCTATTTGGTATCACCTTTGAGGAATTACATTATTTTTTTAATAAAGAGTTGTCATGGGGTTATTTATTGTGAAATAGCTGGAAGCAACATCTATTGGAACATGGCAAAAGACAGTTGGCTTTACACAAACAAGTAGGCCAACTGACAGAAACTCTAGCTGAACAGTTCCAGATTGCTACTGTACTAATGGCTGCCTAGCTGCTCAGACTGATGCTTAAATCTCTTTCTGTTTGCAGCTGTATGTAAGCAAGGATGTAATTTGCTCCATGGGGGTTGCAGTGTACCTGGGGAATGCAAGTAAGTCTGTGAGCTTGAATATCTCTCTGAGTATTGATCTTTCCAGCACTTTCTCTGTATGTTTCTACTTGTAACAGGTCTGTTTTAAAATTAATAAAACTCTGTACAGGATCATGGATGGAAATAGGTCTGAAGTATATTTCACACGTCTAAGAGCTACATATACTTCATACTGTTTTGCAATCTTACTCTGTATTTTGTACATATAGGACTGAATTTGCTTCATGTAATGTAAAACTATGTGTTTATCAAATGAGAATATTTTTTCCCCAAATCCTGAGGAGCTTTGATGTCTATATATTATTTGTTCCCCTTAAAAGAAAAAGGTGAACTAGCTCTTCAGACTTTTATGTCTAGGAAACACTCAGTCCTGGAACACTCAAGGTATATGTATTTGATCACCAGCATATAGTAGACTTAGCTTTTTTGAAGAAGACGGGTTTTTATTGGTGGTAATGGAGATACAGTAGCAATGTCAACATGAACTTTCTATTCCAGGTGAATATTTTTTGGTCCTTAAGTGTATAAGAACAGGGTCTGAAACATTCCCTTACTTTGTGATGAAGCCTACATAGACCCTGTGATAGCAAGAGGAGTTGTTTCCTTGCAAAAGTTCAGGCATCTGATGCAGTAGGTCAAGGGGAAATGGGTGTTATTTTTATACCAACTGTTGAAGAAATTGGATGTGTCTACCTGCAAGTTTAGAGTCCTGTGTAAGTTCTTGAGTTTATTTGTGGTCAGAGTTGTATGCATTATTTTAAGAGTAGATTTGTGCAGTAGTTTCTTTGTAAGCTGTATTGAATCTGCTTGCTTGGAATGATGGGAAACGGAACTGACTGTCAGAATCCCTGAGAGATGATAAATATAATTTGTGGCAAGGTCTGATAGGTTAAGATAATTCTCCTTCATCTTTCTACTGGGATGGCCGTAGTAATTACAAATAGTGGCAGAAGTAGGGTGCAGGTCACTTAGCTTTGGGTTTAGAGTTAATCTGAGGTTGAAGTGCCAGTTTGTGAATTGTGGCAGCAAACAAATCCTATCCGTCTGGATAGCCTGAGGTGTCCGACAGTGGGGTATGGCAGATGACAAATAAGTCTTAAGTCACTGCACCGCAGAAGGGTTTCTTACTGCCTTGAAATTATGTCAGATGCTGCTGACTTGTAGATGGTTTGGTGTATTGTGGCTTTTGAATCTGACTAAAAACTGTAAATATCAGTATACGAAGTGCAGTGCTTCAGTGCATGTGCAGTTTCACTTCTGAGTAGCTATAAAATCTCCCATAAATTTTTTTCAAGCAGATGTTTAAACCATGGCTTCCTTTTCTTTTAAGAAAGAATATTTCTATGTAATGTTGTGATCTTTTCATATAACTAAGTATTTTCCTTGTGGTTTCAAGTGCTGTGTACCCCTACTGCTGCTGGTGATTTTTTTATTTTAGGTTACAAGTAGAGATTGTGGTTGAGAGCTGAGCCAGTATCACTCCTGCCTGAGAAAGAAGTACTCCTTCCTTTGAGCTTTCCAAGAACACATTTTCCCCCTTGAGAACCTACTCTAATGAATTTTGGTTCATGTAAGGGTTTCTGGAGTCCTGTAGGTACCAAAGGAGTGTCCTAGGAGCCTGTGAGTGCTTGCTTTTCAATTGCAAAGGAGCTTTTGACTAGAAGTGAAACAGCAACAGGTTTAAGTAACTGAAACAGTACCCGTTGGGTGGGGTGTAGGGGGTGAGAGGGGAGTGATGCAGTTTCCATCTTAGCTTTCATTTATCTCTATGATACCAGCTGTAACTGGGAAGACAGAAGTTGGAGAGGAAGAGGAAGGTTTAAAGAAGGAAACAAAACCTTTGAAGATTTTTCTCATCTGAAGGAAAGTTCTGGGGAAACAAATAAGGAACTTCACATGTTTCAGATGGATTGTGTGCCATCTGCCTGCCTGCTGAGGTGATAGATCTGTGTTCAGCAGGTTGAAAGAAAACAATGGCCTTTCTACCCATGGCCACTTTTTGCAGTATTGCAGAAGGCTCTTGGCTACCTTTTTAAATGTGATTTGGTAGCTTGATCTTGTTCATACATGTATCTTCTGCTTGTACTCTCTAATAGTTATTAGGATACACTAGAAATGTTGCTTTTAACCCAAATGGATAATACTTGCTGTAGAAAAATGATGCTGAACTAAAAATAAGCAAGGCTTACAGACATGACCTTTATTTTCAGCAGTACAAAGGAAGCTGTTATGTAAAAGAAACTGCTATGTTTGGTGCTATTGAATTATAATCTAGATTCCTTCATCCTGGTTTTTGGACAGCTGCCACTGTCATTTAGCAGGTGAAAACAATGACTTTTTTTAATTCAGAAAGAAAATGAAAATGTGAGAAAAACATGGGTGTGAGATGCATGGAAATCTACTGGTGCCAATAGCTACTTGGTTGCCAAAATCTGCAGTGGCAGATTTATAAATAGAAAAGTTGGAAAACGGTTTCTGTCTTCAGCTTGCATGAACATGCAGGTAACTTGAGCAGTGGCTTTAAGGCTTCAGCCAAACTCTCACAGAAAGGATTTACCTTCCATGCTTTGATGGCCCAGTGTAATTTAGGGCTGTTCCTGGATTAAATGTTACACCAAAACCAGATCTTATAAGTAGCTAAATGACTGCAGACTGTTAATAGAGCATATGCTATTAGCTTAACTGTACATCATGTGTTGGGCAAGTTCACGTACCCATTGTTTTGAGGAAGTTATGGTGTTGTGAAGTTTGCCGCTTCTTTTGTTGAGCTTTCATCAAAGAAATTGAAAGTAAGTGAGGGATAACATGATGTCTCAAAATGACCTGATTTAGGAAACTGTTTTGGTGTGGCTATGTCTAGGTGATAGGTTTTTATCATTGCAGAGGCAATTCAGAAAAAAACCCAAATTTACTGACTAATGAGAAAAATTACCTCCTTGAGGCAAGCAAGAGCAATGTAGCTGAATCTTGTAAAGATGGGAAACTGCAACCTTCTTAAAATCAAAACAAACAAAAAACCCCAATACATTTTATCCATATCTAAGCAGTGTTTGGACACTGTAATTTTGGGTTTTTAGCCTGCAGTGGTAGATGAAATGCTCTTACCGGTTAACTTTACCAGCCTAAGGTAGTAGGAAGGATTATCAAAGAAGTAATATTGCCAAGCTGTGGTGATTGGTGCTTTTTGTATGTTTTTGCATCATTTGAAGTACTTTAATGGAATTTAACAAACTGTCTAGAGAAGAATGAAGTGTGATCTCTAATGGCGTAGAACTGACTTAGGCTCAATCACCTTATGAAATTATCTAAGTTGAATACAGAGAAACCACAAGTGACAGTCTCTTTCATTGATTAAAACTGCTGACTTGAGCATGTTTGGTACCACTCATAAACTGTCAGTAGGCTTAACAGCATCATCTTTCACTTCCTTGTGATCCAGAGTGGTGTGGGTTTGGCAGAAGCCCAGATATGCCTCGTAACTGATCTACACTGTCATATTCCTGCCAGGATGATGGTATTTTCAGAAGTCTTTCTACTTTTCCTGTTGCCTCTGAAACTTTAAATTTCTCTTCCAAAGTAAAACAAAAGGGGTCAGGTCCCTGACAGCTCAGCTTGTACACAGCTTCGGAAATCATGGTAGGACCTAGGTTATGTCCTGGGAAATGCAAGTCTTGCTTCAAGCAACCGATACAAAAAAATTCTTTAGCTTGCCTAACTGAAATGAATTAGAAATGGTATTAATAGTACTCTAATGTGAATTTATAGAGCAATCACACAGTTTAAAAAATGAATGTAAAATAAAATCTGTGCTTTGAATTTTCTCACTCTAGAATAACTTTGTGACAAAATTTTGGTTTTACAATGTTGGCGATTTGCTTGGTTTTATTCAATCATGTATTTTATACTTGTCTTATTGAAGCAAATCAAACCTCCTGTCCAGTGCCATGCCTTTTGTAGTCTTTGTATTCCACTTCAGCCCTGCTTGTGAGGCTGATTTTTCTTGTGTCCAGCAGTGCCTGTAGATGCTGTAGATCTCTCCCATGTGGTTTTGTTCCTTTAATCTGTCACTGAGGACCAGAACCTGCTCAGTTGTTACTCGGTACTTTCTTTACAGATATTCAGGAAGAAACCTTGAGTTGCAGAATGAGCTGGACACGTGGAGTGTTGTGGATGTAATAGTGTTCTAGAGATCCTTTCTTAAATGTTAACGGCTTGCATAGCCTTCCTGCCTGGTTCAGTAGGACACCTATCAGTATCGCCAATGTGCCTCTTGTATTTTCATGACAGTTGGGTGGATAACATGGGTTAACATCAGCTTTGGGGAACTCTGCCTAAACTTTACAAGTGTCCAGCTGCCTTTGGGGTTTTATTTGTTTTTAACTTGTTCTTGGGTACAAGGAGATCTGATGAGGCATCTAAACAGGTGGTTATTGAAAGACTGTAGAGGACTAATAAAATACCATAGAGGACTGAAAAAATAAGGAAATACAATGCCTGCTTCTAAAAGTGGGGAGAGAGTCAGAGATGGGGAACTCACATACTAGCTAGATCAGACAGATCTAACCAATATGGCTTGTTTCCTTAAGTGTTCCAGAATGGAATTATGAGCAATCTAATAAGCTGCTCTGAACAGCATCTGACCATTTCAATTCCTGCAGTCTTGAACTAGGTATGGTCCCTGAAGAGCATAGGACTATGGTTTGGCCCTGCAGAAATGGACTTGGTACCAGTACATGGACATCTTCTTGTCTCCTCTTTGATACAGGATAGCATATCACAGCTTCAAGCATCAAAGAACTTGCAAAATTATCGCTATGTGTCTCATCATACATGTTCTCTTGCTTGTTACCATAACCAGTATGCTTTTATTATTGCTTTTTATGTCCTGGTGGTAAGCCTTCCGGGATTGTTGGCAAGTATTTCATAAGTAGACATATTAAGTTAGAGGAAAAAGAATCCCATGTTTGGTTTCTTTATAGGTCAAGCAACTGAGGCACGTGCTGCACTTGCATCCTTGGATGGTCAGTGGGTAGGAAGGCACAGAATATATCCTAAAGGTGGATGCTGCTTCCAGGATAATGTGAATGGCTGTACAGGAAGTAAAAGCATGTAGTGCTTTAACTTTTGTCTATAATGAAAGGTTTTGCAGACAAATTAGAACAGTAAATGAAAACAGCGTTGAGAACCCAATACCCATACTAAAACACTTTGTGAATTTTTTTTTTTAAGACTAGCTCTAGTCTGTTCTTGTGGACTGAATGCCTGTTGGCAGCTGGAACACATTAGGTGTGCTCCTGGCATACACTGTCTTGCATTACCTTAGTTTAACCTAAAAGGAGTCCAATTCCTTTGTTCCAAAACAGCTCTATGATGTGAACCAACACACCGTCAACAGGAATGATCAGGCAGCTCACTTAAGGAGGAGCATGCTTCTGGTGTGAACTAATGCAAGGACAGAGGCACCCTTAGAGCCACTTACTGCGATTTAACTGAGCAATTTCGCATGTGTTCTGGCTAAACAATTTTGAACCATCCCCTCTATCAGCTCCTTCACAAAATAAGTACTGGACTGAGAATGTTTGTTTTCAATAACTTCCTTTATGAGAGGAGAAAAAAAAATCATAGGGAAAGGTTTGTATGTTTTGGTCTTAATAAGAATGCTGGGGGTAAGAGGAAAAGATGACAAGCTTCAAGGTAATTAAATTGAGTTCATTAATGAGCATCTTTTCCCTATTCACAAAATGATCACACCTATTTCAAAGGTAGGAAAGTGGAGAAAGCATTTGTGACAAATCCGAGTACTGTACTAGCTGTAATACTGCGTCCGGATGCTCAGAATTGTAAGCTTTAACAGCTAGACCATATTGCTGCCTGCTATGCAACAATTAATCTCTTAAAAGATTAAACAGACTTTCTTATAGTTATTTTAAGTAAATAACTAATATAAAGCTATTGTTCTGGCCTATGCAACACCATCCTGTTCACGTCATTAGAAAATTTAGTGGTTTTCCATTTAAGAGCACTATTTCTCCCCCACCCCTGAATGATGCATTTTGCTTCTGCTCTTAATGTCACTGGTTTGCTTTGTTTTCCTGTGTTGAGTGTTTTGGCCACAGCTTCCACTTGAAATATGAGTGGGAGAAGCTCCCTCCAAAAAAGCCTGCTTAAAAAAATGTCACAATGATTTTCAGCCTTTGTAGGATGTGCAGTATACCCGTAGAATGTAACCTGTGGCAATTGAAGGTTTAAACCATATTTTCTACATCTTCCCTAGGATTTTTTAATATTTTTAGGCCCTGTATTCTGACTTGAACTTCAGAAGTAGCTCAGTTTTGATTTTATTTCACGTTGATAGCTTAGGTTTATATATACATTAAGTGCTAACAAAGCTCTGTAGCTAGGTGTAGAACAGAATTTATTTAGATATCCTCTCCTCCTGTTGTACTATAGGCCTTTTTGTAAGGTTAACCAGAGTAGTATCTCTGAACTGTGTGCAGGAATGGGTGCTTCTGTAGGATTTCTTCACACTAAAT
>JAAGNO010017534.1:39289-65827 GCA_033439905.1 Ceryle rudis
TTGTAAGGTTAACCAGAGTAGTATCTCTGAACTGTGTGCAGGAATGGGTGCTTCTGTAGGATTTCTTCACACTAAATTTACTGTTAAGCACATCGAGATTTACTATAGAAAGTCACTTCCATATCCTGGAATTTAGCTGTTTGAAGCACCACTGTCTTATTGTAACCCAAGTATACACCATGAGTTGAATGATTGTGGCTTTATCTACTTGTCAATGACAACAGTATTTTTCCTGCAGAGTTGCAGTTTCTCTAATCTCAAGACTGAAATGTTATCTAGGAACTTTACTGATGTTAACTCCTGTCACCTCCCCTTCCTTCAGCCTTGTATTCTCATTTTCTATTGCCACCAGCCTCTCACCTAAGGAAAATGGAGGCTGTGAAACACGTCTATAGAATTATGAGGCTCTTCTCTGCAAGTTCTTGGTTTCAAGATAACTAGCAATCATTCTTCTATTCCTCTTGCACTGTCTCTGTGTTAATCCTGACCTGAAGGGACACTTTGGTCTGGGAGCAGATGCCTGTACTTCAACTTTCCATCAGGAAGTTACTAAACTGTGACAATCTATTTATGGTAGCTTCTTTTGTGCTGCTAATAACCCAGCAAGGGCTAAGATTAAGCCATCTCTGATTTTGTTTTGCTTGTGCTTGGTTGTAAAGACAAGTTAGAGCCAATGAAGTCAGCAGAGGGGAAGAACAAAGGAAGTAGAATCTTGATTCCAATAAGACGTTTCTTTGTCCATTGAACAATGGGAATCCTTATGAATTCTCTAAATTTGGCTTTTAGTCAGATGTGAAAACATCAGGATTGCAGAAACTTCCAAAAAATTACTCTCAAGTGGTGGGGGGGCCAGGGGAGAAATAACTTTAGCCCAACATTAGCTGCACTAGCAGTTTCCTTTTGGCTTTTACACAAGTGGTTGTTACTTGAAAAGGAATTCTGGTTTGGTTTGTTTGGCGTATCTTGTTGGCTGTGTGGGGTTTTTGTTGTTGTTGGGTTGTGTGTGTGTTTTTGTTTGGTTTTGTGTGTTGTTTTTTAATAGATTTTTCTTTTGTATATGTACCTTTTTGGATGACTTATCTTTTTTTCATCCCTGTGTTTTAGCTTGGTATTTGTCTAAACTGACCACATGCCCATTTCTGAATCAAATTCACTTTATTTGATTACATCTTGCTCTAGGGGAGCTGAGATCCATGTAAACATTATCTTTTTAGAAGGAAGTGGAATTGAAGCTGCTCTAGCACCTGCTAATGTAGGATGGGACCAGACTTCCTGTTGAAGAGGAAATCCTAATTTACTCTTCCTTGTAAACTGAAGGCTGATCAGCTTACCACATAGTAACCTTTTGACTTGTAAACACTGTGTTCCTTTGCACTGCTTTTAGCCTGTAGAAATTGCTTCCCTCAGGCTTGGTGGTAACTTTAACAGTAAACTTTTACTGTGTTGAATATCAACCCTTTTCTGCTGAACTAATTTTAATGCAGTCAAGTATACCTACAGACTCAAGAGGGTGTCCAAGATGCTTTCCGGTTCTAAGAAGGTGACTGTTTTTTCTCTTTGCACTCTTAATCACCAGCACAGTGTTACACAAGGAAACTTGTTATCTCTTGGATATGGAGAGCAAATTCAGTTATTGTGATTATTTATTTTGTGATGCAGAATCTTAGCCCTTGAAAATGCTTGTTATGTGCAGGTGAAGAGTTGGCTCTGGCTAGGATAGTCATGGTGAATCACTGGCAGTAGTGCCAAGTTTTACATGGATGGAGTTTTGGGTTGGGGCCAGTAAAGTGAGTTACAGTGCTTTTTATATTTTTTTTTTTATTACTAGCCCCTGAAAAGTTTTTTCCGTCCTTGAGGAGGAAGGAAGAGATCAAATTTAGCAGAAGCAGTATTTGTTTCCTCTTACTACTAACACAGCAAAAGAAAGCTGCTTCTGAAATACATATGTTCTGCAGACTTCTGACAGCCTTGCTTAGATGAGTCATTGGAGGCCTCTGGAGTAGGCACACAGCTGAGCCTCTCCTTAGGGGCCCTGCAACTGTGAGCTTTTGAATGAGGAGCAGATACTGGGCCTAACAGCTTGAAGTAGTCCTTGAACATTATATAAAAAAATTGTTCTGCAAAGATGTGCATCTAGTTCCCTTCTGCCTATGTAAACAGTAGAAACTTAAATAACGTGCTGCCAGCATAACCTGTTCTGTTCCTCTGGGGATTGACAGAGCTTACTGAAATGGTGGGAGTGATTCGCAAGGGACCAAGACTCCTCGTTTATACTTTTCCTTGTCTGATCTCACCACATCTCAAAAACTTAAGGATTATTTTTTTCTTCTTTTGTGGTATTCAAAGCATGTGGATAACAGAATGGTGGTGTTAAATCTAAAAAAGTACAGTTTCCTTTCTAATTATTTTTCCCTTGGCACTAGGGCTCCACTGGCACACATGTGCCCAACTCCCATTCAGGGGGTTTTATGCAGCTCTGTTGCTAGTATGGCTCTTAAATTGTTTCTAAGAAATACCCTTAAGCTAACAGAACCAAAGAGCAAGCTTACTATTTCTTCCTGATTAAAATGTCTGTGAAAAAGCATTAGCCTATGTACTTTTTTTTTTTTAAAGTTCAGGCTAATGCTTTTCCTGTAGCATAACCAGTTGCTTTTGTTAGCAAAATTTTGTTACAGATAACGAAGATACTGATCTCTGAAAAAATCTTCTGAAAAAAATTTAACTCTGTTTAAAGCAAATTAATAATTAATGTTTTTTTCTGTTCTCTTTCCTATCTCTGAAGAGCACCTTTTTTTTTTTCTCATAATGTCACTAGAGAATGCTGAGGATATAATAGAATAAATCCTTAAAAGGGGTTCTTTTGAGAAACTGAGTGCTGAGAAAATTGTCAAGACAGCTGTCTCTGTCTGCCCTGGTCTCTCAAGACTGTAGCACTCTAGAACAAATTATCTAATACCTTGAAATCTCTCTTGATAGAGAGGAAAAAAAATGATGTGGTGCATGATTCTATAAGCCAGTAGTCTCCTCTTGAAAAGTAATTTCAAATTTTTTTTTTATACCAATCACAATTTTATCCTCTGAAATGATTACGTCAAGATGGGACTACTTGTGAAAGAACAGCTAATTACGTAGAGTTCTCATAATGCATAGTGCTTGGTGTTGTTTGTCGCCATGGTATACAATACAATGGAGCAAGATGAGTTCCAGTAAGGATGTTAAACAGAACTAGCATGTCCCTTCTAAACAGGAGAATCAAAGTTTTATTATCTGTTGCGTATTGAACAGTTGAACCTTGTTCATGAGAATGGTAAGTGTAGTGTTCTAAATACCTGTAATGCTGATAATAAAGCATCACGTTGCTAACTTTTAACATGTGAACTTACATCTTAGGTGTCATTATGGTTGGCAAGGACAGTTCTGTGATGAGTGTGTCCGCTACCCAGGCTGTGCTCATGGGAGCTGTAATGAACCATGGCAGTGTAATTGTGAAACCAACTGGGGTGGCCTGCTCTGTAACAAAGGTACTTAACATTAATGTACAGGAAAAATAAGTAAAGTTGCATGATTAACTGATAACTCATTAACCATTTCTTTTCTGCTAGTGTGCAACTGAGTATTTCTGCACCTAATTCTTTTATGGCAGACGGTGCCTAAATATCCTAAGTATAGGAAGTTTAAGACAAAGGCTTGGAATGGTTCTGTCTCTAACTTGTGCAGTTGTCTCTTGCTCATCCTCTCCTGTTGTGTGGATAGTCACCAGGTGACAGGCTAGCTAATGGCACATGGGGTTGATGTGGGTAAATGATGTTCAAGCCGAAAAGATATTTGTATGTCTGACTAGGGATTGAAATGGTGAGATTTGTGTTCCTTGTTGATTGACACTTTTCTCTGTCCAGATCTCAATTACTGTGGAAACCACCATCCCTGCCTGAACGGTGGAACCTGTATGAATACTGAACCAGATGAATATCGCTGTGCTTGCCCAGATGGCTACTCTGGAAAGAACTGCGAAATTGGTACTTCTGGATATTGCATCTATCTTGAAAAAACTGTAACTGTTTTAGGCATGGCTCCATTCTAGTTAGCCAGGTGGCATTTTTATATGCCCATCGTTGCTTTTTTGTTTTGTTTGGTTTGTGGTTTGGGTTTGTTTGTTTGTTTTGTAGAGGATCTGTTTTCTCCTTTCTAAAAGCTAGCTTGGCTTCTGGGAAAGGAAGTGTGGAAAGTGATGACATGCAACTTGTCTTTTCAACTTGTTACTTTGTGTGACATTGGGGATATGCCAGTTTCATCTCTCCTGTCTAGTGCACGCATTAGGCTGGCTATTCAAAAACACACTGAAGACAACGAATGCTGTAACAGTTACCCTTGGACTTAGATAAGACTGAGAATACTTCTTGCCTTTGATTCCTTCACTTCCTTAATCCAAACATTCAACTGGGCTATAGTTTTATGGAAATGGTTTATGGGTGCACCTTTCCCTGCTACCTTTCTTGATACACTGCTACCCAAATTCTTGTTTTCTGGCTTGCTTGCGAGTATGCTTCTTACAGAAGCTGGGGACTAAAGAAGTCAGTATTAACTGTGGGGTGGGTTTTTGGTCTAACTTTTAGCTGTCTGAATATGTTGATTATTCTTTTTGATCAACTGAAACTTGATTTTTAAAATAATTTTTTAGTATTGGACTTCTAATACATTTGGATTAATAATGTAGATGTCGACTACTTTGGAAATGTGCTTAAGCCATCTTAGTTACCTTGAGCAGTGTAAACAAAGTGAAGTGTCTTTCCTGTTCCTGTTGGCAAAATGAAGGCAATTTAAACCACCTTTCTGACACAGGATGCCTTCTTGACTAGTCTAACAGATTTGTGTCTATCCAATGTGAAAAACTATTTCCTATCTCAACTACATCATAAAGATAGTGTATTGCTTTTTTTATCTGTGTATGTGTTACACAAAGACAAAATATTTCATGTACTGGAGGCTGTTTTGATATTTGGAGTATTTTCTTGATTATTCTGTTTCTGAAGATAAAGGTGCAAGTGCCCAATTTCTTTTACTTTCCTATTTTGTTTTAAAGAGAAAAATGAAAGCTTTCAGTTCAATGCATAGTACTCAGTTGGGTGTTCTGCAGCAACTTTGTTTACCCTGATGGATTGCTAAATCATTTTTTAAAATGTGGTATTACCAGTCTTCTCACTTTGAATTTTGCTATTTCTTGATAGTTGTAAGTGGAAAGAACCCATCTTTTCTTTCACATAACTGTTTGGCCTTAAATTCACTAAACTATTATCAGCAGAAGGTTTTCATATTTACCAGGTTGGGGGTCATCTTTGAACTTCTACAAAGTGCTATGTGATATTAATAGTACTATCAAAACTTGATTTTTTGCTGCAGTTGTTAGAATGCGATGCAAAATTTTGACTAAAATTGATGAAATTTTGTATTAGCTTGCCCCCAGAATTGTGGGAAAGTACATTGGCTCTTCCGATGAGGAGGGAGTGATAAAGGGAGCTGTAAATTTAATGAGTTCTATGCTGATTATTAACAGTAGATTGGTATATGAGCTGCCTTAGGTACTAGTACCTAACATTATAGACAGTGTAAATTCAGTCTGCAAAGTAGATAACATCGTTTAAAGAAAGATTCCAAAATATAAATGCTGGCAACAATTAGAAACCCTTACCTAGTAAGGGGATTTTCTTCTTTCCAAAAGCTTCCTCGGCTTCTGAGAAAATAACAAAAGTGGTGGCATGCAACTTGTCCCTTCTCAACTTGATTGTTGCTTAGTGCAGCTTCTTCAAATGTTACAGCCCTACATGGAATGACAACAAGCAGTACTGTCTGTAATTGCAGATTTGCTATATCCAAAGAGTGTAGTGTTAGAAGGAAGCTAAACAGACCCTTGATACTTAAAACTGCTACTACTGTTCAAGCCTCTGCATACAGCGTATCTGTTTTGTCTCACTGAAGAGGAAAAGGAAAAAGTGCTGGAGCACTTCAGAGGTGGAAATGCATGGCTAGAAGCAGTAGGTTAATGAGGAGCTTCTCTCGTTCCTGGGACATCGAGAGAGTGACCGACCCATCTACTGCTAGGCTTTTTAGTCAGTAGATAGGAAGGATGATGCACCTTCAGGAAAATCCTGCTTCTGTTTCTGACTGGGAATCTTACTCTCTGCATCTGGGAGAGGGAGGCCCAAAACTTCTGTACAAGCCCTTCTCCACTACTCATGCTCTTGGTCACTTTTAATCTGAATACAGTTGCTAACCATGTAGTAATTGATAACTGGAAGTGTGTTGAGCAAGAATTTCTTTCCCTCTTTCTTCCCAGCGGAGCATGCCTGTGTATCTAATCCCTGTGCTAATGGTGGGATTTGTCATGAAATTTCATCAGGCTTCAAGTGTCACTGCCCATCAGGGTGGAGTGGACCAACATGTGCTATTGGTGGGTATGCATGTACTGATGACTGACATGTTAAGTTGGAAGGGTTGATTCAGCTTCCTTCACAATATCGTGCTCTGTGGGTCTGGAATTTGACGATACTCTTCTACCTTACCTGAGTTCTAACAGCTGCATGTTGGGAGACTCTGAAAAGATTAACGGTACTGTGCAGCTGGCAGTATCTACTTGATGCAGCTGAGATCTACAGGTTATGGCCCAGATATGCTTTTGATATCCAAAGAAATGCCCTGTTGCCAAAGCTTGTAGGACAGTTTCTGACTCTGGAGACTATTTAAAGCAAAACACAGAATAGTTTCATTTTAAGGAATATAATGCAAACATGAAAGGCTCTTCCTTTCATAAAGTAGTAAAAGAGTAGATTACTCACATGATTAAGTGTCTGGTTTGGAAGACAGGGAAGTAGTTGAAATATAATTGGTTTGCATGTTGCCTATGATTTGGAACACAGGTTTTTTGGGGTTTTTTTACCCATTTTTCAAGAGCAACTATCCTCAGGAAAAAAAAATATTAAAAATGGCTAAATGGCTAAACGCGTCATGGTCTAGGAACATGACTTTCTGTGTGTTCATTGTTGGCAGATTAACTGCATCTTCTTGCTGTTTGCAAAAAGAAAATTGCAGAGTTTCTTTCTCTCTCAAAGATGTGAGAAAAGCCTAGATAAAAGTTAGATTAGAAATGTCAGTCTGTTTCTAAGCTTATTTGTTTGCACATTCTCCCCCTTCATCTCAAAATAATTTAACGAAAAAACAAACCAGTCACACCAAGTTTTCAGGTATGTAATGGAAGGTGTACTTCGACTTTCCAGATATTGATGAATGCGCATCCAACCCTTGTGCTCAAGGAGGGACCTGTATTGATGGTGTTAATGCATTTGAGTGTATATGTCCACAACAGTGGATTGGAGCAACTTGTCAGCTTGGTAAGTAATTACTTTCTAAAGTTTTGAAGACCACTGGAGATTAATCCTAAATAATGAATAACTCTGTCTAAGCGTGTTTCTGATGTAACTTTTATTGAAGAAAACATTGAAGATGTGCGTTGCTATTGGTATCTTAGCTCTTCTGTAGTAGATCTTAAAGCCAGAAGTTTCAAATGAACCTCTAACTGTTTAAGCCCCAACTTAAGCTTACGTGTGATCGTTCTTCTAGAATGCCCGATACCTTTTCTGTTTCAAAATGCAGCACTGGTGGTGGTAGCTCCTTCTTCATGGTGGCAGAACAGTGACTATAAGCTTATGGAGGCAAGGAAGGGATTTGTCCTGACTAACATATTACCTTTTTGAGTTTTGGCAAAGGGAAAAGATAACATGCATGTGCTGCTAGAGATAAGTATGCATTAAAAACCTGTGGTATGTAAATGATTTTAGTGCCCTAGCAATGTATACTATGAGCTTCTCATGCTGGGATTGCATGGAAACTTTGCTCGGTGCTGTGGTAATCTGTTTCTCGGTTTGTTCTTTATTCTCTTATTTCTTTTATCTTCTTTCACAGATGCTAATGAGTGTGAGGGGAAACCCTGTGTTAATGCTTACTCTTGCAAAAATCTCATTGGTGGATATTACTGTGACTGCATTCCAGGATGGACAGGAGTAAATTGTCATATCAGTTAGTATTTCTTTAGTATGTATGTTGACCATGAGATGCTTTACTCTTTAAAAAAGGTTTTATGTTAGGTTTTACATACATGTACAAGAAAAAATAGCCATTATTAGGATTTTTCTAACATCCAGCAATGTAAATTGAAATTACTGTTTGAAAATATATTTGGAGATGTAATTGATATTCAAATGAGAATCAAAACTCTGAATCTCTCCTTACTTACTCATCCCTGATTCTGAATGATGCCATGTACTGATTCAGTTTGAAATACTTGTTCAGCTAATTTCATATTTAACATTTTAGCTATAGCATTTTATTTATTTTCTGTTACACTGTAATAGAAATATGGAATATGAGATTCTCCATTGCATATGTTTTTTGAATAATCTCTTAAGACATCAAGCATCCTTGCTTTCCATGAAACATCTAGAAAAATTCTTTCTGAAAGTCATTTGTTCATCATTTTTATGCTAAAGCTATACTTTACAGCTTAGTCTTCCAGTACCAATTCTAATGCCTTCCATATTTTATCCATAGATATTAATGACTGTCACGGACAATGTCAAAATGGAGGGACTTGTAAGGTAACTCTTGTTTTATTACATGACATGTTGAGAATTAATCTTGTTCTGGCTAGCTTTGAATTCTGTAGTTGGAATTACAGATTGGTTAAATGAGATGATATGTTAAAAGTGTAGGGTCTCACAGGCTACTGTACCATTTCACAAAATAATTTTATGTGGTGCTACTGCTGTTCCCAAATCCAGAATATAGAAATAACTTGAATTCTTGTGTGCAAGCATTATCAGTAAACAAACTTTTCTACTCTTGCTCCCCTCCCACCCAAGGATGAAGTAAATGGTTACCATTGCTTATGCCCTCGGGGTTTCACAGGAAAAAACTGTGAGACCGAAACAAATGAGTGTGAAAGCAATCCGTGCCAGAATGGAGGCCGCTGCAAAGACCTGGTGAATGGATTCAGTTGCCTGTGTTTACAGGGCTTCTCAGGAGTCTTCTGTGAGGTGAGGGCAGTGATGACATTACTGCAATACTTTTCATGGATTAAATTCTTGAAAGAAACATATGTCCGCATTTAAATGGGAGTACCGCAAGGCTAAAGCATTACTGAGTAGTGTAGCTGTTACTTGATACTCTGAATAAGCAAATTTGTTGTGCTGTGCTGTCATAGTAGCTGTAACACTTGAACTTGCAGCCTGATAAACTTAGAGGCTGTTGCACGTAGTTGTTGGCATTCTTAAATGTTTTAAGGCTGCAAGTATTCCTTAAGCTTGAAACATTTTTCTTTGCAATTTTCAGGACCTATGTCTTTTTGTTACATAATTTAATTACCTTCCAAATAATCCTACTTCTGTTTTTATGAGTATTAAAGGCAGGCAGATATGCAAGTATAAGCTCTCAGAACTTTGAGATCATTTTAGGAACCCATAGTTCTAGTGCTTAAATAAAGATTCAGATCTGAAATACTGAAGTACTAGTGATAATTCACAAAGTACTTCAAGATAATGAAGATCTTCTTTCTAGGAAGGACATTACACATTTCAATATAAAAATAATACTGCTGTAAGTGTGTACTTTCTGGCTTTTGCTGATAACCAAATTCATGTTGGTGTTATGGCTTGTGAGACAGCATCAGCTGGAGGCCTTGGGTTAAAATTTTACTGGATTTGCTCCAGAGTTTTTTGTGGAGGACATTGGATTGACCTCTCTTAAATGCTGAAGTAATTTTATTCTATATTATTTGCGTTGTTAAAGAAACAATGCCCTTCTTTTACTGACAATTAAAAAAGGGTTGCAGATACTGACCAGTTTAATAAAACTGGTGCAGTACCTAGCAGCTCATGTACCATTTCTACATAAGGGTCATAGCTTGAGTGCTCTACTCTTGGTGATTCATACCATACCGTGTAATTAAAGTTTTAGCAAATCTACTTGAATAATAGGGGAGAGTTGGCTGCTTGCCTTGTGTGTTGCAGGAAATACCTACCATCGACTCCAGATGCAAAAGCACCAGCTACTGAACTTGCATTGGGAAGGGGAAATTTATACTAATGGAAGGAAACAAATGGAGGCATCTGATAGATGAGATCTGAGAATCTTTCTCTGACCTCAGCTATTTTTTGTATTTTGCAGTGAATATTCCATATGAAAACATGAAGTAGCTTGCTGAAAATTTTTCTACTGCAGCTGAAATTGTATGTGCTCCTCTGAAATAAATATTGAACATAATTTGTGTTCCTTCTGTTTTGGTTAGCTTTGAATTTTTCTCCCGTTTAGCTGCAGAACTACTAAAAATAGTGGACTTAATTTTATATCAATAAGATTGAGAAAACTATCTTTCTAATAAGAGAGATGCAATTGTTACTAGGGAGGGAAGATTCTGTGGTGTAACACTATCCCTTTTGAGGCTACTTTGTGGGTTTTGAGGCCAGTTTAGGGCATCACCGATTGGTGATCTTGCGTGGCAGTCTAAGATGCCAAAGAAGCAGAATTGCTTTGCTACAGCAGTTTGTGCTAAGGGTCCATGTTATAGGCTGTATTATGAAAGCTATGTTTTAAATTTTGCTTTTTGAATCAGGTGGTTAAGTAGCGTTGAAAACATACCTAGTATTTCTGTGTGTAAATTGGCATGCTGATAGTATTTGTAAAAATAAGGCCCAGACCAGCTTGGTTTAACTAGACCTACTTTGAACAGGAGGTGGGGAGTAGCTGACCTCTAGAGGCCCCTTCCAAGCTATGTGGTTCTATAATAAAGCTATATGTTAATTGAAATGGGAAGAGAAATTGTCCTTAGCAGGATTGATTTTTTTTTTTTTTTTTATTCTAAGGTTCTGTATATTTTAAGCGTCTTGGAGATGCAAAGTTGTCGAGTGCATTAGTATGTAACTTGTATTATAGCTCTTAGTATGTGGGTGTGAAGGACAGAGAAGTGACTTAGAATGATCCAGAATAGTCACAGTAAGATGCTTCTTAATGGTTTGTTCTTAGCCATGTTATTGCAAATCTGCTTACTCAACCTCCTGCAAAGGAATATATTTTTAGCAGTATCAGAAATGAGTTGTATTAGGTTGACTAACCTGAAGTTTCTCACTGTTGCAGGATGAGATGTGATATATGTGTTTCATAATCCTTAAAATTTGTGGTTCCTTGTCTTCCATCTGTCTCTCTTATAGATGGATATTGATTTCTGTGAACCTAACCCTTGCCAGAATGGGGCTAAATGCTATGATCTGGGAGGAGACTATTACTGTGCCTGCCCTGATGACTATGATGGAAAGAATTGTTCTCATCTCAAGGACCACTGCAAGAACAATTCTTGTAAAGGTACTTGCTGTTTTCAGAAACTTGTCTTAATGTATTAGTGGTCTATGAAAAAAGAAAACTAGTATTTTTGGGAATAGCATAAATTGAAAGCATTTTAATTGTAGTCACTTGGGCTTTGTGAAATAATGAGGTGGTGAGAAGAAATGCTTGTAGCAGTCCTTATTTTTAAAGAGGTAGAGTAACTTAGACTTAAGGTATCTTTTAAACTGTGGTTAGTCTTAATTTTTGGATGTTTTTTAAAAACTGGTTGATGGTGATAAAGACTGTTAGTCTGATACACTTCTCATTTTTAGTAATAGACAGCTGTACAATAGAAGTCTTCACTAATGCTACCCAAGAAGGAATCCGTTTCATTTCATCTAATGTTTGTGGGCCTCATGGACAATGTATTAGTCAGCCAGGAGGGAATTTTACTTGTGCCTGTGAAAGAGGTTTTACTGGAATATACTGTCATGAAAGTAAGTAGCAGGTTTTTTTAATTATTTTGTTGCTCTAAAACTTACTTTAAAAGTTTTTATGAAGCTTTACAACATAAAACATTAAGTTTATAATAAAAGTTGCATAGAACATTGTTTCAGGTGTGCTGCTTGAAATTTAGTTCTTTCTGGTAGTGGTTGTCTTTGTAGTGGTGCACACTTCCTCTATGAAAGAACCGGTTTTAGTCCAACTTAAGTGTGAATGTGTCCTCTACCTTTACGTAGAGTCTTTCAAGCAGCCATGGATTTCTCCAACATAGGAATGATGAAAAAAGGGCAGACACATTGACAGCACAGCTTAGGAGCATGTGTGTTGTTGTTCCAGGTATTTTTTTGAATACATGCATATTTTTGCCAAATAACGTTAATACTCTGGATTGGCTTGTTCCATGAGAGCATCTAGAAACCTTACCAGGCTTGAAAACAGAGGTTTGAGCTGTTCCTCTGTAAAAATGGAACATAACCTTGTGATTCTTTTCCTAGAGACACAAGGATAAATCACCCTAAATCGCTCTTTTGGGTAGGTGAAGATGGCCTTGAGCCATAATTGTTGACTTTTTGTCATAGATATCAATGATTGTCTTGGGAAACCTTGCAAGAATGGTGGGACATGCATCGATGAAGTTGATTCATTTCGATGTTTCTGCTCAAGTGGCTGGGAAGGAGAATTGTGTGACACAAGTGAGTACTACGAAGCATTGCAGGGTCAAATACTAAGGCTTTGCTGTAACAGAGATGGTTGGTTTGTGGTTAATAGTAATGGGGTAGTTTCTCTGTTCTATAATTACAGTCTACCCAGTGTTTGCAAAAGTATTTTCAAGACGACTTTTGGGTAGCAGCTCTAAAACGCCCCGTTCTTTTAATAGGACCATAATCTGATTCTTTGGTATAGTACAGGATATATCTTGGGAGGAGAGAACATATTTTTAATTACTACTTTTCCTCCATGAGAAGAAGCAAAAATGAATATACCCTGTTAGGGGGTCTACTCATTATATTGCTTTTATTGCTATAACCATATATACTACTTAATACTTTACATAGAATTTTGTTCTTTACCCAATTTACTCACACTGGGTCAGGGCTCCTTTTGAGGACATGTGGTCCTTACTAGAAGTTTTCTCTGCAAGTTCAAAGTACAACTGCTTGCTGGAAAAATGAAGCTACTTTGCTGCTCTCCCTAGCAGCCATACTGAATGATGCTTTTAAACCGTCAGAAAATATTTCATCATTTGTGCTGTTCTGTATTAAATCAGAGGAATTTTTTTCCTTGCTTACATAAAGTTAAACCCATAATGATTAAGAATGCTGTTGCCTTAAGTAATACTCAATTTATTTCCTTTAAAAAGTACTTTTTACTTTCTCATGGCCTTGGCTAGCCTAAGTCATCTAATTTGAATAACTTTTTTTTTTTTTTCCTAGATTTCAATGATTGTTCTCCTAACCCATGCCACAATGGTGGCCGATGCGTTGATTTGGTAAATGACTTCTATTGTGAGTGCAAGAATGACTGGAAAGGCAAAACATGCCATTCACGTAAGTGTTCTTTGCTTTGATCTTTATTTTATCCAAAGATTTGTTTTCTTTCTTCTCATGAGACTAGAATTCCTGAAACTTAAAACAATTGCAGTGAAATAATCATATTTTCATTACCTCTTCCAGTTTCCCAGCAACAAAATGGAATATTTAAAAAGTGTATTTCTTCATGTAATGAACTAGTGTTGTAAAACAAGTGGAACTGTGTTTCTAGTACTGTTGCATTTTAATATAAAGCCTCTTTAAAAGTGATTTTGTGATTAAAAAGTACCTGGTCTTAAAATTCAGCAAGACCAATGGTAATTAAAGCTGTTTAATTGGGATGTGTAGGTGAGTACCAGTGCGATGCGAATACTTGTAGTAATGGTGGAACATGCTATGATGATGGAGATACATTCCGCTGTTCATGTCCTCCAGAATGGATAGGAAGTACTTGCAACACTGGTGAGTTTTGGGTTTTGCTCTGTATGTGTTTTGGGTTTGTATTTTTTTTTTAGTGGGTGGGGTTGTTTTGTTGTGTGTGGGTTTTTTGTTGTTACTGTTTTTTGTTTGGTTGGTTGCGTTTTTGTTTGGTTGGTTTTGTTTTGATTTGGGTTTTTTTGGTGGCTGTTTCATGGGAGGGGTGGGAGTGTTTGGGTTTTTTGTGTTGGTTTTTTTTTTTGTCTGTTTGTTTGGGGTTTTTTTAACTGTCTACAGATAAAGCCAGAAGTAATAGAGAAAGCATTTAGATAATACTTAACTGTTTATTAAATAGGCACACTGTTTTTCTGGGTGACTAGTTGAAAGCTGTTCTAGTTGGCTGATGACTGAATTTTAGGGCAATTTCTTCCACTCACCTGACATGATGCTGTTCTCTGCACACTGCTTATGTGGTCTTTTACATAGCTTCTCCCAAGCAGATGTGGAACACCTGGACTTGTCTTCTCTATTGGTCTTTAGAGACCTGGTATAAAGGGTTTTTTTGAGGAACTTAGTCCTTCACTTTGCTTGAATAATATGAATAAATTTATGATCAAGAGGCATATCAGCAGGCATTCCCAGGAAAATTGAAATTAAGTGGTTCTTCCTAGGGGATTTGCAGGGTGACTGCCTGCTGTAGGGAGCTACTCTTGATCTTTCTGGGGAGTGAACGTAGTCTTCATGGCACATTTTTCTGAATAGGAGATTTCCATTAGGACCAAGAAGTTGGATGAAGGTAATGTAGTGTAGTTTTCCTACTTTTTAGATAAATTGCAGCATCAAATCTGAACTTGAAGTAGTAGTATTTTATTATGAAGTACACCTCATGACCTAGGTAACTCACTGCCAAAGTAGGAATTTGAAGTATTTCAAGGATGCTTACACAGGTAGAGGGGGTGGGGTGCGGAAATAGATAACCCTTTTTCATAAAACTTCATGGTTCAATCAAACAGTTGAAGTGGGATGATGATGAAGGTAGGTGAGAGATGATTATGCAATGTGACTATTCTTGTTGTTCAACCTTCTTGTAAGTCACTGACTTAAATGCTGTTCAGGATTTTGATATTGATATATGCAGATCATAGATAATTATTGTTTTCTGTGTTAAAAAGGGACCTTTTCTGTTTTCAAAGCTAAAAACAGCAGCTGTATTCCAAACCCTTGCATGAATGGTGGAACGTGCGTTGGCAGTGGAGATTCCTTTTCTTGCATCTGCAAAGAAGGCTGGGAAGGGCGTACATGCACACAGAGTAAGGCTTTTCTCCTTTCTTCCCCCGGGAAAATACTAGGGTTTTCTGGCACAGAGCTGTTAACTGAAACAAAGCAAGTTTGCAGAGTTCATGTGCCAAAATAACTGAATCATTCAGGGTGGGAGGTAGGTAAAGAAGATGATACTCGAGTAATGAATAAAGAACTTCGGCTTGGTTTTTTTCCCCACCTTTGCTTTCTTTTTCTCCAAGGCAT
The DNA here is from genome assembly GCA_033439905.1 of Ceryle rudis. NCBI lineage: Eukaryota > Metazoa > Chordata > Aves > Coraciiformes > Cerylidae > Ceryle > Ceryle rudis. The sequence continues at coordinate 54,628 of JAAGNO010017534.1, forward strand.
AACAGAGGAAGAAAAAAAAATTCTAAATTTAAGCTCTGTTTATGCTCTAAATCTACTGTGAAATTATTGTTGTATTGATATATGCCCTTATAAGCTGTTTTAAAGCTGACAGTTCTAGAATAAATGCTAATGAATAATTCAGAGACGTTTATAACGAGAGAGATTTGTTTAAGAGATCTGGCTAGTTTCACATATACATATGAAGTGCCAAATCAGTAGTAATCCTTTAGAAAGCTTTTAGAGCCTGGTCGAATTATCCACTACCAATGAACCAATATCCTAATTTATTTCTGTTATGTTTCAGTCACGCTGCCTACCAGTGTGTGCTCTTGACCTACCAAAATGCATGGAAATTGAGAAATTTAGCATTTGTCAGTGTACTTACAAAATTAAGGTATTTCATTGCCCTCTTAGGCCTAACTGAACTTTCTTTGCAGGCATGGAAGAAAATATTCAATTCTGTATATTATTTCCTTATCAAATATAGTATCTCTTGGAACTGTAATATTGTACATCAGGAAAATAAATGTATCACTAGTTACACTAGTCTGTATTCTTCTGTTTTTTCATAGATACCAATGATTGCAATCCTCATCCATGGTAAGTGTGTGAACTCCAGTTCTGTACCTATTATGAAAATAAAAGGGACCACAGTAGATAGATTACTATTCCAGGCTAGAACTAATTCTACCCTAAAATAATTGAAGCTAGTCTCTGTAAAAAAATTAAAATAATTTTTTGTCCTGCCTTGTCTATTCCTTGATAGCAACAAAGACCACAAAAAAATCCTGAGTTGATTGATATACAAACAGATAAAAGTATTTTAGTGTGTGGTCTTTGTCAGAACTGACTGCTAAATTACTGTGATAAGAAAAGAGTCAGACTTGATAACATTGAAACTCAATTGTAGATGCTTGAAGAATAAAAATAGAGAAAACAAAACCTGTCATCTGTAACTATTCGTTACAAACTTATATAAAAATGTCCTGTTAGATCAAGAACTCTATATAAATGTGTTTTAAAAAGGAAATTAACTTTTTGGAAGATATGATGGGAGCATTTTAAATATAGAGGTTAATGTTTACGGTTGAAGGGGAAAAATACTGATATGTTTATTGAAGTAAACATTCTACCTCTGTTGTCCAATCTGATGCAGTAACCTGTACTTCATATATGAAAAATAACCTTGCAAAAAAACCTCAGGTTTTCTCTGTTCACTCTACAGTGCTCTTTTATCTTGAGATGTCTTGATAGATTTCCAATGAATGCATGTGGTTTTGTAGGACGTTGTTTTAAGATGTGACTTAGTAAGCAGTACTGTTTATCTAACATTGTACTTTCTCTGTTGATGGGAATAGATCACCTCCATAAATAGCAGCAGAAGGCTTAATTAACAAAGCTTTAATTAGAGACCAGTGGAACAATGTAGATGGCTTAAGTTAGACTTGTATTATGAATTTGCAGGTACATTTTAATTCTGCATTGTTGAATAGTGAGAAACTATGAATAGGAACAATAGAAATTTGCATTTGAACGTGCAGCATGAGACCTGTAGCTTTTGCTCCTCTTTTGACTAGTGAATGTACCCTCAGAATGCTTGGTGTAATGATAGGTTTATTATTTTTACAGTTACAATGGAGGCATCTGTGTTGATGGTGTGAATTGGTTTCGCTGTGAATGTGCACCTGGCTTTGCTGGTCCTGACTGCAGAATTAGTAAGTACCTGTATGGGTAAAGACCTGAAAGGTTGCAGCATTCTGACCCTTTCTGCGTTAGGTTAGATGAGTTCTAATGAAGCTGAAGCCACCTGTCAAGTCAGACAGGAACTGACAACTTTTAAATAATGTCAATTTAAGTTCCATTCTTCATTTCATTAAACAGAACTGAACAAGTTGGCTTAAATTATAGTCAGACTTCGTTGCTGGATTTTGTCAGACATTTCTGAAGGTTTTGGGGTGGCAGCTTCATAGAAGCTTTTTAAGTATTTTTCTTGATAAGCAGCTTGTCATTAAGGATGACATATCACTTGGTGTTCCATTTAAAATTATAAACTGAAAGCAGGAGTGTAGTGCTGACACGTATAACACAGCAAAGTATGATAAAGGTTTTTCAAAGCTACAAGACAAAGATGACCTTAAAACTGCACTGAAGTGTTGTGGAATTGTTTTTGGTGTTCGGGTTTTTTTTCCGTTGGGTTTTTTATATATATATATTTTAAATGAGATATTACTGTTTTGACTTGCATGTGACTTTATTTCTACCTCTTTGCAAGATCAGACTTGAAGTCTTCATTAGCCTCAATGCTGTTGGGCTTGATCGCTTCCCTCTGTCAGTATGGTGGTGCACTTTCAAGTGGAGATTTCCTTCTCATTCTGGCAGATAGTAAATGAGCTTACACCTCTAGTCAGATGGTGACTGCAGCACTTGTGGTCACATCAGCTTAGTAATCTCTGGGTATAGAAACAGGGATAGTAGATAGTAGTGTATCTCAATCCAGATGCACAGTGAGGATTGCAAATTCTCCTTTTCCAGACAAGAAGTGCAGAGAAGACTATTTGTAGTCAAAGACAAATACTTTGTATTTGTAATGGGACTGCAGATTTTTTTTTTGATTTGTATAGATAAAAGGAGTAGCTCTGAGAAAAATCAGGTTTATGACTGATAACAGCAGAGAAGTCATTTTTTTTCAGTATAGAGAGGCTGGAGAATCTTAAACCAACAAAGCTTGAAGAAAGGAGCAAAGAGTAGTTAAACCCTGTAGCAGTTTAGATACTTCTGTATTTGCATAAAACTTCATCTAGAATGAAAACTTCATCTAGAATGGTTATGGTTGAAAATGAAGCGGTTGGTGTCTGTGGCTTGACACGTTGGTTTCTGTTGTCTTTGTTGGTAGACTGGTGCATAAATTAGTATTGGTCACCTTCCCAGGAAAATGAATAACACATCGCTGTGCATCTCCAATGGACTATGCTTCCCTACCTTTTTCAATAAACTTCTGCAACTAAGCCTCTGAATCTTAGAAGGTTGTTCTTTTAAGACACTTTTGTGCTGTTTATGTACTAAATTAATACACTCACTATTTCAAGGTTATTAAGAGAAGTAGCGTCAAATGTCTGTTACAAACAAAACTATTACTCTTCTTCGCTACAGTAAATTGTATTGCAGTAAGTCACTTTTTGAGCACTGTTGAGCCAATTCATTGTTTAGCTCTTGCACTGTGATAACTTCCTGAAAGCATATGCTTTTCTAGGAAGCCTAAATATCTGAGATTAGTGCCGGAACAGGATGTGGAGCTTCAGTTCTATAGCTGAATGTGGAGAAGACATTAGCACCTTCAGCTGTCCAATACCTCTGCTCTGTGAGATGAGTCAGCATATGACTACTGCTTTGATCACCAGAACTTCCACTGTGGTGTAATTATGAGAAATGTGTTAGAGGTTACTGCTGAAATGGTAGAACTGTTCAATTAGAAGATTAATTCTGAAGCCAAACTGTCCAATGCTTGCTAAGAAAGCAGGTGTTGTCAGATTATATCTCAGTAGATGTTTAATTGCAGTGTTCTGTGTCCTTGCCATTGAGTTTTACCTATTTTCTATCTAGATATCGATGAATGCCAGTCTTCCCCTTGTGGATATGGTGCCACTTGCATAGATGAAATAAATGGATACCGATGTACTTGTCCCCCTGGAAGGATTGGTCCTAGGTGCCAAGAAGGTATTCCTATATCTGCTGTCAGCCTTTACCCAAAAACCTGAAGGGTACAATGTAGACAGTAGGGATTTTTATATATAGTAATCTGATGTGTAAGGGACAGCAGTTAGTATTTTTTTAATTTAAATCTGTATAATTTAGGAACTTGAAGAGGTGAATTGTCTGAGTTTGCTTTTTCTCTTAGTGATTGGAATTGGAAAGCCATGCTGGCTTAAAGGAATCACCTTTCCCCATGGCAGCAGATGGGATCAAGAATGCAACAACTGCCACTGTTTAGATGGCCGTATTGACTGCACCAAGGTAGGCATTTTGACCTATTTTCTTAAATCTTTCCAGCTGAAACAAACTTGCCATTCTTCATGCACAACTTAATCTTTGGCTTTTGCCACGTAGACTCTTGCACAGGTCTCCCCAAAACTGCCTGTGTTTAAATAAAATAAATAAATAACACCAGCAAAAATCAAAGTGTTTAATGACTTCCTGTAAAAATACTTACGTTATATTCCTAAGATATTGTCGTGCTCTTTACCTGCTAGAACAAGCTCTCTAGAAGCAGAAAGGTACTCTTTGCAGAAAAGGAAATATAAACTGGAATGGATTCATGATCCTTGTAAAAATAAATAAATCACTCTGCCAAAGATTTACAAACACAGTTTTAGAGCTCGTAATTTTTGTGAAACATTACTTCCAAGGTAAACGACTTGTAGGAAGAAAAGTTTCTTCAGTGGGTAATAACAGCCTTTTTGTCTGGTCATTTAGTAGAATTATGATTTGACAAATTGCAACCTTTGTATGTTTATTGTGGACTATATTCCTGGTGGTTGTGACTTAAGAATTAAAAATAAGACTAACCTAAATGTAGATTGAACAAGTTGGTATATGTGCTCCTTTCAACCCTCCTAAGATGGCATTTCTTAGTGGATTTGTAGTATCTGTGTAGCTTTACATCACAGCTGGAGAGATAAGATCAGTGCTGCTTACAAGTTGTAGGGCTAGGTGGGTGGCTCCAGATGAGCACTAATACACTTACAGTGCCGCCTCACACAGCAGTCTCCCACATTTCACTGGAAGCACCAGTTTAAAAACCTCTGGATTTTACTGATCTGTCCAGCCTTAATCTTACTTTGTTTAGCTAGGTACGTACTGTAGGTAAAGAAATAACTAAATCTTGTCCTTAGTTATTTAGAAATGCTGTTTTAGACCCTTTAAGGTGTTGCGATTTCAAGTTTCAGATGTCTTCAGAAGATAACAGTACAAGAGGGTAATGAGAATCTCATAATTGGTGGTGTGGTAAATGAAGCTTAACCATATATGGGTTTTGATTATTTCATGCATAATAGAACAAATCTGCTTTCTTGCTGACAGTTGTGCTCTAAGAAATACATAAATTCCTATACGAATGGCTGTATAGTGTTATATAGAATCATAAAGGTTGCATCGTGAAATGGAACTGTGTTTGGAAGCTTGCTGCACCTGAGTAACTTGAAGGTACCAACGTACTGTTACCTTCTGGGAGTGTGGTTACAAGTGATGCTGCTTGTCACCAATGTGCATCATCTCTGAATATCTTCAACATTCTGTGTCAAGTATCCCAGTATAAATATTGAAGAGAAATTAATCCTTATGGAGGTGTTTCTCTTCTTAGATTTTAGATATCAGCCTAGTTGACTAGTTCAAAAGAAATACTTTGGTATAACTTCGTCATGTGGAAGAAATCCATAACCCTCTAAGGAGATGTGCCTGGTCAGTGGTGTCTTAGGTAATCTTTGAGCAGGGTTTACTCTTTTGTCCATACAGAATGTCCTCGTTTTGTGGAAGAGCAACTCCCATCTGCTGCTAGGACTACAGCAGTATCAAAACATGGATTTTAGGTTTTTTTGAGTTAGTAGTAGATTGTGATCATCTTATGTAAATTGCTTATTCTTATTTGATAAATAAGCACAAACTATAACAGTACTTTGTTCTTTCTAATTTCTAGGTGTGGTGTGGGAAAAAACCTTGTCTGTTACACAAACACTGGGATAATTCAAATTACCAGTGTCCCATGGGTCAAGAATGCCAGGAGAAGTATATGAAATGTTTTCAGCCACCGTGCACAGAGTGGGGAGAATGCAGTGCCTCTGAACCTCTGCCTGCCAATATCAAGTGTCTGCCTAATTCTGGATACTTAGACAATGACTGTGCTAGGATTACTTTAATTTTTAACGGAGACAAAGTCCCCCAGGTAAGAACAGAATTATTAATGAAGTATGGCAATATATGTAAGGTTGTATTCCATGTTGAAGCAGGGAAGATTAATGTTTCTAGTATGACTCTTTGCTATCATAAACTTGCAAGATGTATTATTAGACTTCTCTGTTGCTATTAAATGCATTTTTTTCTAAAGGGCAAGGTAAAATTAGGTTTCGTACCTAATTCTTTTTTAAAATCTTAACTACTTTCCTACATTTCAGTGTGGGCTCAGATTGTACTAGGATACTCATGCAAGCTCAGTTCCTCACCCTTCATTCCAAAACACTTTTCTTTAGTTTTCTGTCCTTTTCTTGATGCTCTTCTCTGTCTTCATCAGGTCTCATTAACTGTAAAAACTATGAAGATGTTTATTTTTATGTACCTTTTTTTACTTGAGCTGAAGTTTTACAGTCTCCCTTGCTTTTAACAGGGCACTACAACTGAAAATATCTGCTCTGAAATCCGGTATTTACCAGCTACTAGGACTGTTTCTAGGGACAGAACACTAATAATATTATGTGATCTGTCTTACTCCACAGAGAATGCAGTTGAAGTCGCTATTGTAAGTATGAGACCTGTGCTAATATATAGGAAAATGTTTTCTTACTAATTTAGGCTGGGGAAGAGGTTGTTTATGCTTGTTTCACTTTAATTCAGATACTGCAATCTGTGGTTTAGCCTGACTGCAAAGAGATTTCCTACAATGCTAGATAGCTGAAACTGCAGGTTTCATTAATGACAGAAGGCTACCACAATGTCCTTACAAATTACTCTGAAGACTAATTCAGCTCAAATTAATGAACAGGTGTCTACCTGTTCTGTCAGAAATCTTGGGCTATTAGTCTTCTCAGTAAGAGATACAATTGCAGGTGGCAGGATTGGATCTTGCGAAGAAGTTTCTGCTGTGCATTTGGAATATGGCTGCTTCGGGACATTTGTTAAATACATAAGTGTGAAGCAGATAGTGGAAGAAGGGCAAGTTGAGTAGATGAAAGTAACTTGCCCTACTGAGCTAAAGACCTGCTTTAGAGGCATTTACAGCCCAATCATTCCATGCTTGTGTATTTTGTAGTTTCAAAGAAAGAGTTAATTTTCATAGTAAGGAGAGAAGAGGGAGAAGCTGGACTGTCTGTGCCTACCAGTACTGTGAAGAGCATGCTGAGCCATGATGCAGGAAGCAAAGTGCATGGTATAGATAGAGCAGACTGTTCCTAGTCCAAGCTTCTGTCTAGATAATCCACGTGTCTTGAAGTGTTCCAAACTATGACTGAGTTTGGCTCAGTAATATAAGAAATGTGGAAGTCAGCTGGCTTTTATTTGAGGTATGCTAGATTAACAAGTAGGTGTTTTACCCACCAAGTCTGACACTGCATCTGCAGTTTGAATAGAGCCAGCCATGCTATTACCAGAGTAAAATTTTGGGTACTGTTTATAACTACTGTCAGGTAAATTCAACTTGGTGAACTCAATTAAGATGTAGCTGGATTTAAAAACTAGAATTCCATGTTTAAGTGATTGCAATAACTTTTGGGGTTTCCCCTTCACCCCTTTTAGTCTTTTGTCCCACATCGAGATGAACAAGATAATAGTCTCATACAGAATGCTGCTAATACAATAGTAAATGCAATCACTAAGCGTCAAAACAGCACGGTTATGTTGGCAGTAACTGAAGTCAAAGTAGAGACCATCGTTGTTGGGAATTCATCATCAGGTAAGGTTCCCAATGCATACTTTCTCTGTATGTAAGCATTTTTGGTTCCTCTACTGTCACTCTTTTCTTATCTTTCTTTACATGTTGGGGAAAATGATACTTCAGGTTGTTTCTTTAATTGCTGTTACTAACTGAATAGAGAGTGGCTTTAAATCAAAATACTGTGCTTGTGTGTTAGTTTAAACTTAACCTCGCCCCCACCTACCCTTGCCACTGTTATGGCTCTTGAGTTTCCAACCCTGTTGTCCAGTCTTAGCATACCTTTCACAAGGTTAGGAGTTCTCTTGTGCTAATCAAACACTTTCCAATTCTCCTGCATTAACCTTAACCCAGCCTCAGCTTTTGATGATGTTGCACTATAGAAACTGGGGCTGTGAGGTAATGAAAGCATGAAGAGGGAGAAGGCAGTGATACTAAGTCTCTTCTGAAGTGCTTATGTATTACTTACCATAACATGTTTAGGATCTTCCAGTGCTTGGCCATGATAATGTAAAACTTTGCACGCTTATTTTCAACATGTGCTTCTCAGCAGTGCACAGCTGGCTTAAAATGTCATGTTGAGGACATTCCTCTTAAAGAGGATATGGTGTGATCGGAGAGACGTTTATCTCTGATTATTGGCTTTCCAAGAGCTATGCCAAAATAAGCAGTTGAAGACTTCTGCATGCCTGTGTTCTTGCCTGAGGGAGGCAGGAGAAGGTCTCGGGGAAGATCTCTAGTAGGCTTCAGTTAAACTAAGCCCCAGACTGGCAATCTTAGAATGGTAGAAGACTGTTCTAAATTTTTCCTAGACCTCCTCAAAATAATAATTTGGAAGTTTTTTCACCTATAGTCCAAACAATTAGTAAATTGCCTGGTTCCACTTCCCTTGCATTTCCCTTCTAGGAAATGCCTTTCATCTCTTCAAGTCTTGGCAAATGTGCTATTTCCTCTGCTCCCTTGAAGGAGCTACCAGCTTTGTTCTTTTCTTGAACAGAAATCACATAGATGTTAAAGAATTGACCTGACATTGACATACCTCAATCTCTTTTCCTTCTGATGGTGAATGTTAAATCCTAGGCCAAAAGGGATGGGGATTATTTTGCTTCCCACCTCAGTACAGTTCAAAGATTCCCTTAAAGTGGATAGACTTTGACTTCTCTTGTGCAGCTAGCGCTAGAGAGCGGTTTCTGGACTCCTCATTTTAATACGGATGCTCAGTGTTGACCACTGGCTCCAGTTCATAACAACTCCACTTAAAGAAATAAACTGTAACCTGGATGCTCATGTTCTTTGATTTGGTTTGGTTTATTGTTACCTCTTAACTGGGTAAGGTAGGTGGAAACTCATCACAAAATGTGGTGTAAAGCCCCATGTCTGTATTGAGAATCTCATTTCTGTGGGATGCTGAAATGTCTAGATGATCACTTAGACACTTCATTAGTTACCTTTAGCTTTAAGAAAAAATACTCTGAATTTGGAATTTGTATACAGACAGCTCTCTGTATGAGAGAACTTCTATTAAGTAAACTTGCATCCACAGTCACATGACGAAATAGATGTGATAGAATACAAAGCTTGCGCTCACTGCTAATATTGGAGAAGCTGGTTTGAAGAGTTGATTTTTTTTCCTTGGAAATATTTCCCCTCCCTTTTATGGTTTAGTATTAGATTGCTTTTAAAAAATGAAGAGTATAGTAATTACTCCTAAGAGTACAATCCCTACCCAAACTGCAAAAATACAATTTTTAGATCCCTTGAGTCCAACCATGTTCAGTTTATTCATCCCCTTTTACCAGAAGGAAATATTTGAGCATGTGTCATATTCCATATAAGAAAATGTTCAGAAGATGCTTTAAGATTAGAATGAATGACTGTGGTGTTGAAGCAGTTGGTTGCTTTTGTATGACCATTTGTAGTTTATTCTGTAAGCAGTTGTCTCAAAACTGCAGGAGGGAGTTTACATTTGGATCAGAGGTTAGAGTGGTAGGCTGACAGCATCTGTCTGCAGAGCTTTTCCACAGTTCTCTTGTGTCTACAAAAAGCAAAGCACATCATGTTATACTGCCTCTTACCATGTGTAGATTCTTGCTTATGAAGAGTAGAAAAATATTGTTCTATCCTAGCAGTAAAACCCTTAAGGAGGGGGGGAAAAAGGGGAAAAAAAAAAAATTTCCAAATATACATAAATTTTCAGGAATGGTTTCCTAGAGAAACAATCTGAGCCTGTGTGGCTGGGAAAGCACTGGCGGGGTTTGTGACAGGAAATGTGGAGAAAAGCAGTTGCCTTAACTCCTCCCGTTTATTGACTGAGCAGTGAAGACTTCTCTCTAGTGACAATATTCTGCTGTTTTACTCTGAAGTAGAACTGGAACATCCTAAAGAGTGTATGATTGATTTGGTTACGTAGCTCTAACCTGTATATTTTTTGAGATAGCTGGTATGTGAATGTCTGTGGACTTGATGGGAAAGGACTCTTCTTTCTGTTAGTAAACACAGGACATATTTCTGATGCAAGTGCCAGTATTTTTAGAACAACTTAGAGGCATAATACTTTTCTATAGCCTGCCTCCTGAAAGGGTAGGCTTTTTTTCTTGAGAGTCATTACTTGAGGTTTTCTGGGCCAACTTAGCTTAGGTGCTTGAGAAAGAGATGCTGCTTTTATAACCAGTTTGTCTGTTGGAGGGGAAGAAACTCAAGTGTAGCAGCTCCCTCTCATCGTTAAGCAGTGAAAACTCTAACTTCACTTGAAATAGTAAAGATCCTTTCTAGTTTAGTGCATTGAGTTACCACTGTACGGTAATGACATCTTATTTCCTTTCTCCTAAAAATCTTTCTAGGGCTAACCTGTAGTTATGTATGAATACATCTCTTGCAGATGACCAGTGCTATACATCTAGTTCTATTAACTCAAGGCTTTGTCTTTTTTCATTTGCCCTCTAGATTACTTGGTTCCCATTCTTTGTGCAGTATTCAGTATTGTATGGCTGACTTGTATAATCATCTGCGTGTGGTGGACTCGGAAGAGAAGAAAAGAGAGAGAGAGAAGTCGTCCTCCCAGAGAAGAGGGTGCCAATAACCAGTGGGCGCCTTTAAATCCCATAAGAAATCCTATAGACAGATCTTACAGTAACAAAGACATTCGTTATGAATGCAAAAACTTCATATCTCCTCAAAAAAGAACTTGTGATGCAGTAGAGGAGTATGTAGAGTATGAGGAAGAGGAGGATGAAGAGGAGGAAAGAGATGAGGAAATGGACAAATTCCTCTCTCACAAATTTGCAAAGCCTTTGACGACAAAGGCACCTGACACATCAGAGAGCAGTCCAGTAAAGAAATCCCATCAAATAGGCAAAATGGACAACAGATCTGTAAAAAATGTGAATGCATCAAACTTTGAAGGCAGTAGAGACTAACCCGTAGTTGGAATGTAGGCAGACTGTGCCTACACTTACTGGGGAGGGGAAAAATTGGCATCTCCACTTTGCATCGAGGACTAAAAGTATCTGGAGTCAAATGTTCATAGTTTCTTTATTTTGCGTAAAAAAATAAAATAAATAAAAATAA